>WAAG01076298.1:0-16790 GCA_013390105.1 Tichodroma muraria | reverse complement strand
ACAGTCAGCATATGTCATCTGTATTTTTAAAGTGTTACCTGTGCATGCTGTCCTGAAGGATATTCTGATATTGTATATTGTGGCATTTAGTGCACTCAAGTAGTAGATTATATAAATTAATTCTGCAGTTCTTTACCCCTGGAATAAAGTTTAAGGCTAATTCTTTATTATTCCAGAATCAAGCACTACATAATGCAGACATAGCATGCTTCTTATGAAAAGAATATAAATAATGAGAGAATACTATATTAGGAAACTGGTTGACATACACAACAAGCTGACTGTGCTCTGCTCAGATCACTTCATGATGAATTACCTTTTTGAGAGGTGATCTGCTTATATAACAGTTTAGGAATTGCAGAAATCCAGTTTTATTCTAGGATGAGACCTTGACTGAAGAGACATTTTACAATAAAGTTGTCATTTGTCTGTGTCTAGAATAACTAGTATTTCCTGTATGCCCTGGGAAGACCCAGGCTAATATAAGTTACTTAAATAATATAAAAAAGAATATTTGAGAATTTAAACTGTGGCATCAATGTTCTCAGTAGAACCATGTCATGTTTGTTTTCTTGATTTACAGATTTTAGAGAGTACAATAGTATATTATTATTAAAATTTCTAAAGTCAGGTGCTTTTTTAAGGTGCCTTCTAGCTGCTCAAAGATACCAATGTCTGTTGTAACATTTGGAACAACCAAGTTTCTCTCTTATCCTTTGATGTGGTCTTCTTTGCTATTTTCCTAGCTTACATCAAATATCTAAACTCTGTCCAAGTCACCAAAAAAATTCAAACAATGCCAAAAAGAGAAACAATTATCTCAAGCCTGTGCCTTGTAAACACTAGTATAATGCAATCTTAATGGAAACCACCACTTCTTTTAGCACATCACTTTTGATCATTAATAACGTGGATGATGGAATAATAGAATCCATACCAAGTCCAATTTAACAGCCAAGCTATTTAACAGCCAGAGATGATGAACATATATTCAGACTCCAAACTGGTCAAATTCACAAGACAACTCTATTGGCTTTTCAGCTAGAAAGCAGGTCCTGGCACAGTTTAGTTTGCACCTCTGAAATGCTCTTTAATTTACCTCTGAGCCACTTGGAAATTCTGGTACACAGTGATAAGAAGAGAATACAGTGCACAGACACAATGTGCAAGTGTCTGTGTAAGTTCATCCATCATTCCCAGGAAGAGGAGGAAAGGGAAAGAAACACGATAACAGCACAGCTCTGGGGAGAGCACCACTAAAGGGACAGCATAAGGAGCACTTGCACAGAATGACATGAGAGCGACCTTCATCATTTATTCAGCTTCTTACGGCTCACAAGGCCTCTGTGCCTCTCAACACCTCTTCGTGCACATGAGGCAATATTTGTTCCAAGTACTTTGTGGGAAGGAGAGGAAGAATGGCTGTTGAAAGTAGCTGAATAGAAAGTAAGGTAACCCCTCCATGACTCCTAGGCTTTCCACCAGAAATTATGGCAAGAGAAAGGCTGAACTTCAAAACACAGTTTTGTGTGGCTCAATCTGATGAGGAGATGCACAGCTGGGGACATGGTTGGTTTTTCCTTTTCCAGACACTGAAAACACAGTGCAGATATATTTGTCATGTTTTGTTTTTACTATCAGTGATCAAAAAAATCAGCTAATGATGCAGCACATTCTGGAGTTCTTTGGTACTTAGCAAATGCAGAACTAGTGAATCATCACAGCAAAACCACTATACTGTCAAAGCAGGTCTGGTTGAGCTGGTCAGTTCTGAGATCACTGTTCTGCAGTTCTGGATCTCTTTGGAGGATAAGGCCAAATGGAGACCATGTGATCCTGCCTTGGCAGGGCCTCTGGCCCAGATTCTGAAATCTGCTTGTATATTAGATAATTTTCCAATGCCAAAGAAGGGATTTAAACCTTCAGCTTGAAATATGCATATTTATCTGTTACTTCTACCAAGCTCCTTGATTTCCAAATTCTTTTCAATTGGGTCCCTTAGGCAGAAGACCTCCTTATGCTAACAGGAACAGTGAGGGGGGAGCAAGTGAGAACATACTCACGTGCATGCACACAGCCTTTGAAAGGCACATTAACAGAAGACAGCATTTCAAGCTGTATGATAATACAGTACATTAAAATGCACTCCTAATACATTATTTGTTGTGTGACTGAGTAGAAACAGCATATGCAAATTGATTCTAAGCATGCAATGTAATTCCCACGTATATGAGCTGTGCAAATAGGAATTCAAGTTTGTTATGAGCACTGACTGAGACATGATCTTTGGTTGTTTCATTTTCTCTAGCTCTGAGTCATCAGTCTCGCTGTCTGATAATGAATTTGAATGTGAGTCTGTATAATACCTTCTCATTCTCCATCACATACCCTCCTGTCATCATGTCATTTCCAGGGAAATACAGTTGGAATCACATCCTGCAGTGATGAGATGAGAGATCGCTTTTTCTGGAGGAGGAGGAAGTATTTGTCACCTTAATAACCTAAAAATTGATGCTTTTGAGAGCTGTCCACATTACAGTCTCATTGAGTTCGGGAGCATTGTGTCATTTGCCTAGTTTTTGTCTTCATGGCACCTGAGAACATGTCCATAAAGCTCTGAGAGGGCAGCACGACATGAGCGAGTGGGGACATTTGGTGTATGCAGCCATAAAAAGCAAATGCAGGATGAATCATGCATTAGCAGGACAATGGTGTTCATTGATGCAATTTTCAGCATGATCTTAAAAGATTATGGTGGCTTAGAGGGGTGCCTTTCCCCACCCCTCTCATTACTCTATTTTTTCCCTCACACATTCTTTCAAGGGGCTTTATGATGTTATGAGGATAGAGACAATCTCTAGCCTGGAATCACCTGTAAGGGATGTGTGGCATGTCTGTTTCTAGATAAAGAATATTGCAGGTTGGATGACAGATCTACAGACTGCCTTTTCCCTGGAACAATCCTGAATCTTCTGTAAAGAGGAAAGAGTTCTCAAGTAACAAAGCCAGGATGTTTTTCCAAGTCTTTAGAATTCTAAGTTTGAGAAGCCATGGGAGGATAATAAAAACTGTATGGACTGAAGCAGATGACTGAGTGACAGCTCTCTTTCTGCCTATATGCATCACAACAAATTTTCCTTGAGAGCAGCCTAACCCACAAATAATCCCACACGCCCTAATCAGCACAGTTTACAGCATTTCTCATGGGATGTGGTGCTTGCAAAACAAGGAAAGCTGGCAACCTCAAAAGGAGAAAGCTGCTAGCACCAGAGCATGCTGTGCAGAGCCAGGGGAACAGCTTCCCATCACCAGCCACAGGCACAAACCACTCGTGCCTCCCAACCACCAGAGCACCTCTGGCAGCTGCCTGCACACTGCAGAGAAAACAGTTTCCTCCATCCCATCTGCCCTTGACTGTGAACACTGTGTGAACACAGAGCAGCCCTGAGCTGATAGATGGGGAAAGTCCATGCAGGGTATTCTGATATCTTCTCTGGAGTTCAGGATCCTCAGGTCACTGCCAGTTCAGGCTTATGCACGGTCTCCTATGACCCCATGTAATTTCATACAGCAATCTTAGCAGCTAGGCAGTGAACAGTCCAGGCTTCAGCTTCCCTCAGACAGAGGTCAAGCTGTTTTCACCTGCTCCTCAAATCATCACTGGACCAGTTAAGGACACTCCACTCCTCCTGAAGGAGCTTTGCTACATATCACTGAAGTTTAGCGATTGCAACACTTACCCAGGTTAGAGGAAAGTCTAGCTATGGTACCTACTCATGAATTATTTGTGTACTGCGCCATGGATGGATACTTTAGGCACAAAGACCAGGATCCAGCCTCTTCTTTCCTCTGTCTTAATCACTAGCACATATGATGACATACCTCCTACTCTTATTTGCTCATCCTCATGGCTTTCACAATTTTTCAGTGCAGGCTGAGGCAGGATGTACAATGGGAGCAATTCCTTGAGGAAGTGGCAGGATGGACAAGACAGAAAGATGGATGAAGAATGACAAGATCAGGGTAAGGCTAAAGCAAAAAGCAAGGACTGGAAAAGAGAAGGAAGACTCCTGAGAAGAATACTGTTGTTTAGGAGTTGGAAACAGGTTTCTGATCACTTGAAGGCTGAAGGGCAAAAAGTGATAATCACAGGAAGGGATGAACATGGAGAACTACCACAGGACCTAGGGTACAAAAACTTAATAACCAGAATCCAAAGAGAAGGTATAAGAACAGAATGCAAGGAACGACAGAGCAGTAGCACACCCTCCTTTCAAGAACTTTCTAATTAATCTGTCACTCCTCCGGGCTCTCTTTCTAGCGCACGGAGACAAAGCGTGTGTCTGCATCGCCCTCTAGTGCCAGCTCCGCCCTGGAGACGGGCGGCGGCTGGGAGCGCTCCGGCCCCTCCAGAGAGCAGCTCTGGAGCGCTCAAACTTCTTGAAAACCTGCATGAAGAGATCAACTGCGGGAAGCCGGGAGACTTTTCTCATCCGTTATTAGAAATAAACACAGTAAATTGCATCCAAAAGTCTAAAGTGAAAGATAATTGAGCTCAAAGAGCCACGCACGTGACCGCTTAACTAAGAAAGGTCGACAAGTAATTGTCCTTCAGCGTTGCTGACCTTGCTTGACTTTGTACTTGCTAATAGTCATATTCATTTAGCATTAGTTGCTTAGACATTGAAGATGTATATAAAAGCTGAACTCAAATAACAAGAAGAAAAGCTTTCCCACCTTGTTCATTCATTTATTTTTATTGGATGTGCAATTTTATTCTTCTGGGCTTAAAGGCCAAATGAAGAAATAGGAGTATAGGTACTGGCCAGTGAATGGAAGATTTATCGGCTGTTTAAAATCCTTTTGATCTTCATTTGTCCATCCATGCTTTATTGATTTTTTATTATTTAATTTTTCTTGTATGAACTTGGTGCTGACTGGTAGAACACTATACATTCATGTAAACTAATGTTTATGCATTGCAGGTCATGATGTGGAAGCTTTAAGGAAGGTCTTCTTTATATGGGATTTATTTCAAAGGGTGGAAATTCCTGCTATGAAACCTACCACTGATGTTTGGGTTTAGTCTAATTTTGTTAAACTTCTGCTAAATCATTCTCAAAATCATTCTCATTCTCTGCTAATTAATTCTCAAAATGCCTTTAAAATGTGCAGCACAACCTATTCCATAAAGCTGCCTCCTCTCACCCAGCTGTCTTACTCTGATTGTTTAATCCATTGCAGAGTTTCTCCACTTTTGCCCAGAACCAGCTTAAAGTCAGACCCGAAAGTCCTTGGCCTCTGAAGGAAGTAGTAGAATAATTTCTGCTCTTTACAATCAAGAAGTGCTTCAAAAATGTGTGTAAGCTTGCAGTTTTGACCTACTACATCGGAGGGGCTTATCTGAAAACAAGAAGTGTATATGACCCCTCTTCAGGACCAGAGCTGAGACCCACTGGAGGCAGAGACACAATTCTAGAGCACAGACAGTGGTAGAAATAGGCCTTAGTTCAGCCCCTTGACTCCTGCACTCAAAACAGGAATGAAAAGACATTAGTTGTTCACAGCCCAAAGACCCTTCAAATCTCCCTGGCGGGATTAACAGTGTTTGTTAATCATCATTAGTGCAAAGCAAAGCATGGGATTGACAGTGGAATGCATGATATCTGTGGGTCATTTCTAGCACCCAGGACTCCTGGTTCCAGCTAGTAAGTTGCAGATTAACTAGATACTGTTAATTTCTGATCCCTCCCAGCTCCCCTAAGATACTGACATTCTTCGTAGTTCTGAAGCCATAATCCAAGCTGAAAGAAAACCATTCTTAAAGCCACTGTCCTTTCCTCCTTTTAATGTCACAAAACAGATTAGTTGAGGTAGAAAGACTCCTACAATAATAATAACTTAGTGCTCCTTTTGCATAAGAGTAGCCATGTTGTTTACAAATATTAGGGGGTCATCCAAGCCTGTTACACTATGAAAAAAAAAAGAAAAAAATATTAGATCTGCCTCCTAAATCAAAAGATAGACAGGACTTAACAGTCAGAATGGCTGATGCACTCTCTGAAAAATGTGCATGGTCCCAGTATGTGTTTTATAAAACTATGTTTTACACTTTATAGAGCTTGAACTGGCTGTGCACACTTTATTAAGTGTGTGGAAACAGCTGTTCACAATTAAGTTCTTTATTCTTCAAATACCTACTACTGGGCACTGAATTAGCTGCCATATGTTAATCCAAGCCACTGATCTATGTCTCCATATAGACATACTCCATAACATTCTTAAACTTCTTCTCTTTACAATGATGTTAGTTTTCCTGCATAGCAAAATGTAAACTCAGAGCCTAATTCTCTTCTCATTCACACCAATATGGATCAAGGTCATGGAGCTATGCTGATGAAAGCAGATGTAAAATAGAATGATGGTCAAATCCCCACAGCCCATTTTAATTTTTGCAAGTCACATATCTAAAAATTGAAACAAACACCTGCCAAGCCACTACCCGTAAAAGAGGTCAGTCTTTCAGAGAGCAGTAGAACTTTGTGACAGATATCCTTTCCCCAGGAAGGAGGAATTGTGTGTCACCACTGTTACACATAAAACATGGGAACAGGAAGAAGCAGGCTGGTCAGAAAGCTGCTTTCCTTAACTCTACATACACCTTTTCCCTTGGCATTATTAAAATATGCAGGAATGGAATATTCTGTTACTTCTGCAGAACAAGATACGCAAAGGAAATGGTCTGGCAAGCTTGTTTCCAAGTGAAAAGGGCTTTCTTAGTTCCCAGTAGCCTTGCCAACAAAATTAAAGCTCTTCAAATAACACTCAAGTTGGTCTTTCCTTAGGATGCATTTAAATGTTCTTAAGTCTACTAAGGTACTTCCTTTCTTTAGAATTCTTTGTGTCCAAATGTCATGTAATTACCAAGGATGAATGTGTTCCAACAGATGCTTAAACAAAACTCAGAAAAGTAACTCCTCATGTGTTGGGAGCCACAGACATTTGAGGCCATCTGATAGAGCAAGATATTTGAACAGGTGTTCAGTTTGAACAAACACCCAGTTCTATTGGAGGCAAAACCAGAGAGAAAACCTGAACCCACTGTTTAGAGAGGACAGGTGAGCTAACACCCACATTTGTAAGCCAAAGTTCAGTCCCTTGTCTGCATGTTAACTGTGTCCAGCCCCAAGACAGCATGGAACACCAGAATAGCAGGTTTTGTGGCATACCTTTCTTTCAGGAACATGAAATCAGCCCTGCACACAGCCCCTTTAGGACTTAATCTCACCAGGACAGGGTAAACACAGCAAACACTGTTTAAAGGAGAGCCAGTTCCCAAACAGGATTCACTGTGAGATGTGTGAGTTGTAATGGCGTGTGACACATCACAAAAAGTCGTCAGCCAAGATCATTTGGCATTTCCCATTGCAGCCTGAGTGTTACACTGTAAGAATGAAGGCACTTGAAGTAATACTGAGCGTGGTCATATAGAAATCTAGCTTAGGCAAGATGTGCAATGGCCATATGGTTACTATAATATATCACAGTAACATAGACTTGACTATGTGATAATAGTTTCATAGGCAATGGTTTAATACTAGCCATGTGTTTGCTGTATAGATACAGCTGCTAGGAGAAATGTCTGGGCACAATCAAAGCAATTAAGTCAGTCGGTGTTTGCCAAACTCAGAGGATTTAGCCACAGTAATAACTAGATTTTACCTTGTGTTTTTCATATTAATTTCCCTGATGAAACTATGGTTTATAATGGCCAGAGTGATATTTCTTTGTTTGCTCCAACAGGCTGAAGTCATGTGAAAACTGGTGCTCCTTTGAAAGCTGGGAGGAAATCGAAGATTAGCTTCAAGGTTCTTGGGAAAGCAACACAAATCTTCATTAGGGCAGTAATAAGCATTAATTCACTGTAACTAAAATGGTCTGTTACCTCTTCTTGTTAGAAACTGGATGATAGATGGAGACCATTTCCTCTTTCTGATTACCATTGCAGTTCTAACAACTTTGGTGAATAAATACGTGATTGAACCAATCATAGAAAAAAACAAGAGCATAAGGCAGTAATTTGGTCATGTAGCTATCTTTTCCCCGCTAGAGACAAAGCTATTTAATGTTAATCATTAAGGACATGGATGTTGCAAAATGACAAAGAATTTTATGTCTTCCTTTGAATTTTGGAGGGAAGGTTTCTGTTTTCTCTCTAGCATTACAGGACCTGTTCTAATTGATGGACCTTAAAGAAATAACTTTTTCCATGGTTTTCCTCTTACTATTTCTCATTTTCTACCATCCTCATGATTCTACCTCAAAACAGATTTCTAGTTGCTTCTGATGAGGACATCAGTTTATGTCCCAGACTTAATACTATGCTCCACCAGTGTGAACTGCTTTTTACTGCTTGAGAAAACTGCTTTTTACTTCTTGATGGTATTTTGACATAGGACAATGGTCTTCAAATAATTGTTCCTTTTTGTAATATACAAAATAATAAACAGAAGAGTTATAAATTCATATATAATAATACATACATATTATCAAGCCAAATAATCTACCTTAGGACTACATAAAATCACTTAAGTTTGAGAAGTGTTCCTTATATGTTGCAATTATCCCATTGCTGAGTCACCAAAAAATAAGGAGGTCAGAAATTCTCCTGGAAAATAATCCAGACTTTGAGACATTAAATTATATTGTAAAGAAACAAAACAGTACCCCACTACCCACACTCTGTAATAATAATAATATAAAGTAATAGCCAAATAATAAATATCATTATTATGCAGGATTTTTAATATTTATGATGCTTCTTTAAACAATTTCAAATATTCAGTTTTTTTAAAATAATTTTATTCTCCAGTACAATAGTAATATTTTAATACTGTGTACAGTACATTTTAAAAAATTTTTCTTCCTTTTAATTTCAAAGACAGAACACAAAAACTGGAACATATTTTGATTCATTTGTGCACTTTTTCCTAAATGTTTTCTAAATTATCTTCCAAAATATGCGATGAAAATAATGTACCTAAGGTTTCCTCAAAACATTATACTGACATTCTTATGTGAACAGCAGGAAAGCCTGTGCATCCTAGCTCATAAGCAAAATAACAAAACCCAAATTATGCAACAGTTCTTTCTAGTATAATCTCTTCAGTCACTTTCAACCAGAGTACATCACAAGTGGCCACGAATTCCGGTTCAGAGGCAAAGTGGACAAGAAGGAAAACACAAATTAAGTTCTAATGTACAAGTTAGGAAGCTCCCAACTCCTGTCTTCTCTCATGCCCTATCAACCTTACCAAACTTGAGCCACGGTGTGCCCATGTGGTCAAGGCCTGTGGTATCCCATCTTATACCAAAAATAGTGGGGCCAGCAGGGCCAGGGCAGTGCTTGTCCCCCAGAACTTGGCACTGGTGAGGACACACCTCAGATCCTGTGTTCAGTTCTGGGACCCTCACAACAAGATATTGAGGGGCTGGATAGTGTCCAGAGCAGGGTAACAAGGCTGGTAAAGGGTCTGGAGCACAAGCCCAATGAGGAGTAGATGAGGGAGCTGGGAGTGTTTAGCCTGGAGAAACTGAGATTCAGGAGAGACCTTATCACTCTCTACAGCTGCCTGGAAGGAAGCTGTAGGCAGGTGGGGATCAGGTTTTTCTCCCAAGTAATGAGAGACAAAACAAGAGGAAATCATCTCAAATTACACCAGGGGAGGTTTATATTAGATATTAGCAAAATTTTTTCACTGAAATGGCTGTCAAGCCTTGGAACACATTGCCCAGGGAAGCAGTGGAATCACAACCCCTGATGAAGAGTAGATGTGGCACTTAGAGGACATGGTTTAGTGGTGGGCTTGGCAGTGTTAGGTTGATTGTTGGACTTGGTCTTAGAAGCCTTTTCCCAGCCTAAATGATTATACTATGCTATTTTTTCTGTTTTGCTGATATATAGTAACATTCCCATGAGCCTGTAGACAGCTAACGGCCCAGTATGTTCCCCTACTTTCTAATTCTCAGTCTCATAGCAGAGTTGCCAGGGGTAGAAATAGCAAGAGTGGAAAAAATCCCTTACCAAGGAAGACATCAGGATTTGCACGTCCCCAGTAATCTCTGTATGCCTAACTGCATTTAATTATTTTGTCCTGGCAGTGTCCTTTTAGGCCAGGTAGAAGACCACAGTCTTGTCCTTTGAGGAACCCTGCTGAAGCCACAATCAAGAAAGCTGGTAACTTCCCATATTTGTATGCAAATACAGTTTAGGGTACTTTTACACAAAAAGAAGTCCTGGGCAAAGAAGGAAAATAGCAGCAGCCTTTACACTTTGATTTTTTGTCTCAGAAAGGATATTAAGTCTTGATAGACTTTTTGCTAACAAATATGTCTTGGTGTGTTTTATGTCCCAACGTCTCACACAGAATGTTTAATGGAAAAATCCATCTGTAGGTAAATACCAGTTCAGTCATGGAAAATTACATCTCTACAAACACCCTCTGTTGTGGAGTTAGTTCTTGAAGTGATCAAGGAAAGTGTGACCCAAGTGGGAATAATTTGGCCATTCACATATGGTATATAAAGCCATGCATAGGGGACCACTAATCTGGGGAAGAGGCCAGCCTAGCATTAATTGTGTCTCTAGGCTACACATTCTTCAGCTGATGCAAGTGAAAAAGTACAGATGTCATTTTGGCCCATGGACAGATACCACATCTTTTTACTGATGCCACAGAAAAACTGATCATGAACAAAGTGGCTAATAAAAGTGCATATGTTATAAAAGTTCTCAAGTTTAAATAATTCACTGCTTCACACCAAAATATCCATGCAAATAAAATAAAAAAAAATGAAATCATCAAATTTAACTTTCTTACAGGGAAGAAGTTGCCATATTTTGGCTATAAATTTCTTCATAAAAATGGCACCTATTAATATGAATTTTATACCATATTAAAGTACAAAAAAAAAGCTCATAAACAATTATTCCAAGCAATACAATTTTTCTTTGTATTCTGTCTTTCCTTTAAACTATGTCTCCAAATCATTTGCAGAATGAAATCATAGTATTTAATTTTATGATTTATATTATTAGTTCATATAACTCTTAGGCCATATACCTGAGGTTCTCTGCAGACCTTGTTGGAACGGCCCATGCAGTCACTTTGTCTAGTTTCAACAGGATAAGCAGACAGAAGCCAGGCCAGCGTGAGTGCTCAAGAAAACCCTTTTTGCCCTTTATGCCTTCCCTCTCTCTTCCTTCCAGCTGCAGCCAGGAATTAGTCACAGCTGTATTTCTTCAGGTTTTATAAGCTTGTCTTAAGCCCTGCTTCCAAAAAGGAGGAAGAATCCAAGCTTAGGCACTGCAGCCTATTTAAATTCCACCAGCCCTTAATAGTAAGTGCAGAGTTTAATCATTTATTAAGGGCAGAGTTGTGGAAAGAGGCAGAACCTTGAAATCCTTCTGATGCTATTACTGCTAGCTAAGGCACTAACAGGGACACATACTCAGTCTTCAGGACATTTTGCAAAGTGCTCTGTTTCTCTGCTGTGGCTGATTAAAGTCCTGCTGTGACTCTTCTCGTGCACTGGCTGAGCCTCCTGGTGGCATCTGTGGACACACAGAGCAAAATAGAGCTCTGGGACGGTCCATGCTCTGGAAATACATTCGCTTGCCATGACCCCTGCAAACATCACAGGAGATAGGAAAAGAGATGCCACTACAATTTCATTTTCTCTTGTTTGTCTGAGAAAGCCACTGTCTCATCTGCAGCCCACAGCAATGTGTCTCTGTATGGGCAACGCAGGATATGTAATACGTGAAATCCTTCACCGTGAGGCAGAGTCAAGCAAACTGAAACACTAATTTGGAAAATTCCATGTCTATTCAGTCTCTTGGCTTGATGGCACAGAAGACAAAAGCAAAATTCCCACTGTATTCAATGCGACAAGGAATCATGAACAACCCTGAAGGGTGTTCCTCTCGCCAGCTGACCTGATGATACTTGGGAAAATAAGATCTTTTATTTCCTAGCTCGGTGCCGCAGAGACAGCCAATGAATTATTTACTTCCTGTCCTAAGCCACCCTACAGCTCTGCTGTGCACAGATGCAGCTTTGGCCCCAAAGGCCAGGGGCAGATGAGAGCTGGCCCCTTGGCCAGTGGCCAGGCAGCAGCAGGGGTTCAAGCCAGGGTCAGGGGCACTGTAGGCAGCTCGCCTGATCTGCCTCGCACCCCGGGAGATCGAGGGCTCCACAGTGGAAGAATGGGAAAGAGGAGCTGGGGAAGATGTTCTATTGCAAGGGTTGAAATTTTGATTAACTTCAAAATTGTGACCAGAATAAAATGCATTGAGTTGTGCTGATTCCTTATTTTTACAGCATCTCTGCTTCAGTGGTGTCTGAAAACTGTCTCTGCCGAGGAGAGAACAGACATGAGATGGTAATGCCACTACTGAAAAGTAGCTGCCTTACATAGAAGAAAATTGTTTTTCAAATCCTCTGCAATCCTGAGCTGTTACAATCACGTGTTATATAAACGTGAACATTTTGGTTTAGCCAACTGTACCTCTTTCTCTTTTGCTCCTCATTTGCCTGTCACATGGAAGATTTCAGTACAAAGTTTTGCAGACATGTTTGTGATTCACAAGCTGGAACTTAAACATTTTTTTCCTTTTTTTTCACACTTCTGGGTCACACAATGATCTGAGTAAGGCTTAGCCTCCCTGGTGATGTACAGATCCACCTGAAGCCTTTGCCACTGTTAACAAATACTCCGGTGGTGGTGCAGAGATCTCTCAGAAACTGCAGCTTGATTTAAATTCGCTCACTGCAGCTCCTCATCTCAGCTGGTGCCCTGCTGTGTTTAATTGGCCTCCAGAAGTACATCTTCCTCGTATCTTGATTATTTGAGTAGGAGGTGAGAGCAGAGGAGGAAAGTCAGGGGAGACCTTCAAGGAGTGGAAGAGGACAGAGGAGGGGCAATAGGCAAGTGTTGCAGCAGTGGAGTGAGTTATCATGACATGGTTCCTCAGAAATGCCTTAGAGCACATCTTCACACAGGGTGAAGAAATGTAGCTAGGAATCTGCATAATTACACTTCTTCCTATGAGAAATGGATTTTAAAATTTTGGGAATAATTTATTTAGCAAAGTTCATCAGCACTAATAAATGAAAGGGTGCCAAGGTGTGTCCTGAGAATATGAACTTCATTGTAAATGCTGACAAATTTTTAAAATGCCTGGCATAATTTTATCCTGAGCTGGACAGAATTCATCCAAATAAATTCCAGTTGTGCACTGGCACAGTTCTGGAGTTAGCAAAGGCCAAGGACCGTGGCTGACTGGCAGTTTGGATGCAGCCATCTGTTTTAGCCTGTGTCTGGGTTCAATGGGACTCAGCTAAACCAGACCAGCACCTCACATTCAGAAAAGAGGCATTCTCTTTATAGGGGAAAGTGTGCAAACAGTAAATCCTATCTTGAATGGTTAAAAAAGGGGGGGAAATGTGTATTGTGCTATTTAGGACTAAAGATGTCTTCATAGCTCATCAGGTTCACAGACAATTCTCAAAACCACCAAATTTGCAGTCATAATCTGTTTAAATCTTCTCCAGACTGAAAAATAGCACAAGTGTCACAGCACCATTTCCTGGGTAAGTGCTGCTGCCAGGAGATCGTTATGAGGATGATAGGCAGAAATTCCTGCCCCAGAGACAGCTGAGAAGAGGTGACCCCCCTGCAAACCAGTGCCTGGATTCACAGGCCTCGGGGTGCTGTGCTGCTTGGCCAGCTCTCTGCACAGAGTCACCTCTCTGCTCAGCTTGGATTCTTCATGAAAACTCTCCCTGAAATCAAGGACTTGATCTACATAAGGTACAAATATTATGTTTTCCATTGGCTTCAGTGGGTTGACTCACATGCTTCTTCATAGGTGTTTAGGTGATCTGCAGAGATTTGGTGCTCTTCATCAAAATACAGCAAAAAAACCCATATTTCTATCTACAAAGCTGTGTACTGGTACTTTATCCTCATGCTGCAGGGAAAATCACTACTGTAATTAATTTAAGAATGTGTCCTTTTTAAGCCGCACTTCAATCGGGTTGTATTTTTGAATAATTAAGCTTTAAAAAGGAAGTCTAATGAGACTAATGGCTATCAAATTACTAGATTTTGAAAATCATTGATTTTCTCATTTACACTCATACATGGCTGCTAAAATTAATTTATTTCATTTGCATATAGAGATTGCATTTGCTTTGACTTCCAGAATGTTTCTCTCCCAAGTTTCTCATCAAACTTTCAATATTCATTTTCATAAAAAAGCAAGTGATCCTTTAACTGTGCTCATTTGCATTGGAACGGAGACATTATCCCTCTTCTAAATAAGCACTACTTTAATTATCCTTTTTGTTTGAATATATTCTGTCACAGTGTGCTTAGATATTTCAGCTGTACTCATCACCATGGCATCTGAATACCTTACTGAAATTACAATAGAAAACTCTAACATTAAATTATTTCAGACCTTTTGGTTTGTCTTTTCTTAGAGAAACCCTTTTCTTTCCCTTTTCTACCACATCTGTTAAGCTAAGTCTTTTTTCCACCCCTTACCAACTTCCCATTTTTTGCCTCATAACTTTCCCTTCTCTTGCCCCTTCTCACTCCCTGGTTGAATGGGAAGTCTGAGCTGTTCATGTATTTGGAAAAGGTTAAGGTGCCAAATGACTTGTCTTTCCCCTACTGTAATAAGTAGTGCTAAGAAAAATAGAAATTCTTTCCAAGAGGACCCATCCCTAACAGTAAGAAGCCTAGATAATGCTGTGTCAATTAAGTACTAGTGAGATATGTTGATGCTAACCATTTATCCAGACATATGTCTACTTGGTATCCCTAGCCAGCTTCTATCAACAAGAAAGATGTATCATGATCGGTACATTCCTCTCTAACATCTCTCCCTCATACCATGCTCCTGTTCTACTAAACTGCCTATATGGTTTATTCTCTATTTTTAAACTATGAAACTATGCCCAACACTTCACAAGTATTTTGGCATTTTAGAATATAATTAAAAAGCAAATATCTCTTCTTATGGCTTCGGTGTTGCTGGGCTCTTGTTCTTTAAAAAATTGATTTGTCAAATTATGGACAGGAAGCTAGATTAAATAAGTAGATTAAAATTATGTTCTGATTTTGACACATTTGTGGTCATTCTGGTCCCTACTCGATGAAGAAGCCTCCAAAGAAAAGCCCTGGGGACAAGAGATATTTGAACCAAACCAGCTGCACCCCTAGGCTGCAGGCTGTATGTGCCACAGGAGGCTGAGAGACCCTGGCTGTAAGGGCTCTCTCTCACAGAGGGAATTTTGAAGAGGATTCCTGCAGTCAGACATCAGATCAAGCTATTCTGCACAAAAGGAAAATTTCTTTAATGTTGGTTCAGTGACATCTTGAATTAGTAGCTGTTTTTCTTCACCACACAGTTTTATTCAAAAATTTATCGGTGGAAGAGAGAGGAATGCCCTGACAATCTTACATTCTCCTGACTTCTGGTGCTCTACTGAGAGAAGGTCTTACTGTCTGGCAAACCAGTATCAACAAGGAGGAATTGGAGCCAATGTCCATCCAGTCCCTTGCCTGTCTGCTAGGAAGGGTGGCGCTTTTACTGGAGTAATAATTGTGATGTGAATATGCTTTCCTGAGACCTCAGTGAGACATGATATTTTATGAGGTTTTATTTACTTACAATAACTAGTTATTTGGACTTCACTCAGGTCATAAGCCGATTTTGGTTTTCCTGGGTAGTGATCTGGGTACGGGACGACACTACTGAGGTTGGTGCAAGTCATATGATAGCTTCAAAGGAGCTACAGCACTGCAAGGAGCACAGGTCCCAGCTTCTGGAGTCCTAACACATCTCTGATGTCTAGGGTTTATGCTGTTACTGCTAGAAGTTACTCCTCTCAAGCAAGGCGTTAACAGCATGTATACGCTAGCCAGAAGTGCACCTAAAATGGAAATTGGGAGGATCTTTCAAACAATTACAAGATTTCAGTTCTGAAAAATTCCATCCACCTGGAAAAACAGAGGTGGGAAATTGAAGCTGAAGTTGGTGATTTTCTTCAGTTTTAATCTTCCAGAGATTAAAAAATCCAAATGATTGAACCACTAAGAAAACCAAGAGCTATTTAATCCAGTAGATTATGTGCTTCAGGCTCTGGTCAGAAAAGTAAAGCAAAAAGTAAATCAGTGATATGAAAGCTTGAGGATGATTTAAAATGTACTGAATCATGGAATCCTGACAATTCTGACTGTCCAAGAGTTCGTGTGACTTTTCATTTTCCAAACCTTTGTTAATATTCTCTTGACCTTCATATTACTTTAGCTATGTCAGACGGGATGCACCCAGTCTGGTCACACCATAACAAATAATTTTGTGCTTCACTGAGAGACCAGCTGGGAACCCCTTGCTATAAGAGTTAGCCAAGTGGGAGTCATGGCCAAATATTAGACCACAAAAATCAAATGAGTAGGAATATTTGTTTTGCTGCATCATCTCTACTGAGATGACAGATATGAACAAAATAATAATAAAAAAAAATGTTTCTGCCTTTTTTTAGGACAGCATTCTGAAAATGCCTCTCTGTCACTATCTGCACTGGTTTTTTTTATTGTCCATACTTATAGCAATGGAATCGGAGTATATGAGATCACCTTAGCTAAACTGAACAAAAATTAGTATTAGATGGTCATCTCATTTTGATTCACTGAGACTAGTTCTTACAAAATCA
>WAAG01076296.1:30056-55799 GCA_013390105.1 Tichodroma muraria | reverse complement strand
AAGCCATTCTGGGATTCTGTGTCAATGGAACAGCATCATCTTCTCAGAGCAGCGCTGCCAATGGCAGCTTTGGTGTGTCTGTTGAGAATGAGCCTCCTCCCCATCTGCCTTCCCATTTCACCTCCTGCCACTGCTCAGCATAGCTTTTGGACTCTTACATTGGTTAAAGCAGCCCCGATCCAAACCCCTCAGTGGTAACTGGATTAAGGAGTATTTAATTTTTTCACTGTCTTATTTAGGAACCGTCTAGTACTTACACTTATAAATATCACATAGATATCCAGAAGTTTCACAGGAATTCAGCTCTGGGACCAAATCTAACAGAAGGATAAACCCACCAAAATCAGATAAGCCTACGAGAGGGGAAGCCTCTGGAGCAGGGAGTGTTCCCCACACGGCCATGCACCATCTCTTCCCATCTCTTCCCACAGAGCTTGTCTTCTTCGGGGTAACCACAGGCAGGCCCTGTTCCTGCTCAGGACCTGGACTCGTTCATGGCAACAGCAGTGTGGGAAGATGCCATTCCCACAAGCCATCCCCTCCCGGGGAGAGCAGAGCTGGCTGTGATGAGCCCGGGACGCTTCCTGCTGGACTCTGGGAATGACAGCGGGGTCGCACCCTTCAGCCACAGCACAGGATGGATGGCCCTGGATGGGTTTGGATGAGTTGGACGGGTTGGATGGCCCACAGGTGAGGCAGGGCCATCCCCCAGCCCGGCACCCCCACACCAGGTACTGCCAGGAGTGGTGTGGGGCCCCAGGAAGCTGTCCCGGGATGAGAGGCTGCCCCTTCACAGGCCGCGGGGCTCCTCGAGGGGTGTCGAATGAAATCTGCCCAAAAAAGCTTTTTGTAAGGATATTTCTCACGCAGGCTAATTAGATCCTAAGCCAACACCACAATCCCAGCACGTGTCAGGGCAGTGCACAGATTGTTCCCAGGAGAGGTCGGGGAACTGGAGATCAGAGCCAGAGCCCTGCTCCCGCCACCAGCGCTGCCAGGGAGGGGATTCCGCTCCTTAGTTTTGCACTTTTGGGGACGCAGGAATCAGGAGTCACTGCGATCAGCGATTCCCAGAGCCAGGAATCAGAGTCACTGCAGATCTTTTTTACCCTGTGCTTCCCTCTGTGCTGATTTCACATCATTTAGCTGGGCTTAAAAGTGGTATAAACCTTTTGCATAAAGATTGAATTTGTCGCTTATATATATATNNNATATTATATATACTCTTTATTTATTTGCTCTTCTATTTAGAAATGTTTGTATATACAGACCCTTTGGACAGCCATGGGATCAGTCTTACCCAGCACAGATAACACAGGCGGCACCAGCTCATCCCTCTCTGGCTGTGAGCTGCAGTTTGCTGTGGTCACATAAAGGGATAAACAGGGAGATGGAATGGCCAAGGGCTTTTAATTGAAGAGCCAATGTTAACAAATCGATGCGGGTGTTTAAGATAAAGGTTCATTTTTCAAAAGCATCCACCCATCAGCACCTGGAAGTCTATTTCTAAAGGCTCACACGAGTCACAGAGGCAGGGATGTGCCTCTCGTGGAGCTGTTCAGGAGCCTTTGGAAACATTCACCCAAAATCCATAGAAGGAAGAGATACTTCAGAATGAATTGTTCTTTGTCCCAAATGGTTTAATCATTTTCTCAGGCAGGAACTGTACATATCCTCAGCCTTGGGTCTGAAGGGATGCATTCACACAAAGAGGAGTTTTTATATGAGAGGCCAAACCCCTCACAAGACATCAAATACGAGTATTAACCATGGGGGTGGTTTTCAAAAGAGGCAGCAGGGTTTTGAGTTTTTTATAGTTGACAACCGAGTCTTGTGACAAAATTTTGGGACTTGGTGAGCCAAGGGCAAGGTCTTCATTCCAAGAGGCAGCGCTCAGTGCCAGACAAGGCAGGTGGTGGCTGGTGAGCAGCAGGGCAGGAAGGTGGCTTTCCTTAGGGAAACACCACGCGCGGCAAGGGATTGCAAACATCATTGAATTGGCATGGGCCTTCGAGGTCTCACCACACCAAAACCTTCCCCAGCTTGCCAAGGAGAAATGCCACACCACCACAGCAAGCAAATGTGTCCCTTCAGACCCAAACCGGCCGTGAGGAGGGCTCGGGGTGCTCCTCAGTACCTGCAGCCTGGCTGCGCTCAAGACACAACCTGTTTTCCTGTTTTCCTGTTTTCCTCTAGCTGTTGCCCAGCACAGACTCTCCTTCGTGGCACCATTCCACTGGGACACTCCAGGCCAGCATCCCTGCTCCCCTGGCAGCTGACAGCCCTTTGAAGGGGCTGAGCCCTGGGTTTATCTCCAGGATTTTTCTAATGAGCTCTTAAACCCTCTATCAATGACACATTCCATCAGTGGATCAAGGCACCTAAATAAAATTGACATAAGGCAAGGCCTTTTAATTATCCAATTATTTTGTTTCAAGCAGCAGCTGGTAAAAAGTAAAAAGACTTAGTGTTCTTCTTTCGTCTCTGTTGACATAAAATCAAGGATCAAAGCACCTTAATTTTTGGCCTCTGATTTTTCTTTCCTTGATTTAAACACGCCTGTTATGAGTTCAGTGGCCTTCCTGCCCCTTTGCTTATTTAGCAGTGATTAGTGGGTGCTGAAGCTGCAGAGCCTCGGAGTTTGCTGTCTCGGGATGAAGCCCCCACGGCACTGGGGGCTGATGCTGTGCAGAATAGGCCCTCACCCCATCACCAAAACAGTTTTCAATCCCTAGAGTGAGACAGGAATGATTTATCCATGAGGAGCTGGATAAATCATTTTACATAGGCAGAGATGAAGGGCTGCGTAGGAAGTGTTTGGGAGACAAAAGCACCTGGTGCAGGTCACACCTCTGTTCAGAGACCTTCTGGAGGTGCTGGTTTGAAATTCCATGAGTGTTGGATCCCCAGTATCAGACCACACTGGAGTTCTGCTTGATTTTTTTTTTTTTAAAAAATTCTGCTTGATTTTTTTTTACCCACATTTGCAGAGCCACCTGTAGATCCAGCTTGGATCTCCATTGGGTTTGTTGAAGAGCAGATGCTCTGTGGATACACATGGTCAGACAGATTTTGCACTGCTTGACATCTGAAGGATGAGGTTTCTGAGGAAAGCTCATCCCAGTGGGCAATTTGGACCACCCCAGATCAGACTTGCCCCTGGAGAAGTCTGTCCCTCTCCAACGGAACGGTGACTCCATTTTCCAGGAAGGTGGGGGAGATCAGGGCTGTGGCACAAGAATAAATACCGGAAATCAAGGCTGTGGCACAAGAATAAAATCAGGGAATCAGTTTCCTGGTTTCTCCTTGCTGAAGGTGGGCCTGCAGGCGTGGTGGGCTGCGGGTCTCTAACGCGGGACGCGGAGTCCATCCAGCCGCGCGCGTTCGCGGACAGGGATATCCATGCGTGGGCAGACAGCTGTGAGGGGGAAGCAAGAGCCCGGGAGAGGGTTCCCAAGAGGCTCTGCAGGAGTTTCTGTGGAGCAGGGAGGTGGTGGCAGAGCTCTGTGCAGGACGACAGCGGAGTGTGGGATCCCGCCTGCCCCGGCACGGCCCTGGGGCCACGCTCCCGGGAAGCACGGGCAGAACTCCGTGTTCATGCAGGTGTCCCTGTGGATGAGATCCAGCAGACACCAGCACCGTGCAGGAGGAGGGCTCTGCAGAGAGCTCTTTCTGCTAAACAAGGCAGGTTCCACCCAAACGAGCAAATTTTGGACGGTATCAGGTACTCCCAGCTCCTCAATGGCTCTGGGTGTCCTTGAATAAAGCATTTTTAAGGTTCTTTTGCAAGACTGGCACTGAAAAGCTTTTACAGCCCTGCCAAGGCTGCTAATCTGGGTCATTTTAGCTAAGCTCTATGTGGGCAGACCTGGCCTGGAATTCTTTTTGTCACTCAGGTCAGCCATGCTGGAGGACTTGGTTCTAATTCATGCAGCTTCCCACGCTTCATCCAGTGCTCCCAAATCCACAGGAAAAGATCTCTTTTGCTATGGGACATTGCAAACTACAGGCTCTTCCCCACCAGGAGAAGCTTGCTGAGCTGTCCTTCACCTCCCCTTCCTTAGCTGCAGCAGTGAAAACCAAAAACTAAAAAGATGAGGGATTCCAGTGCCAAGCCACTAAATCAGTGGCAAAACTTTAGCCACTAGCACAGGGTGGGAGGTGAGGGGCTCATTGCCCTTCCCAATCAATCCCTGCAACAGAATGGTGACTCCATGAGTGTTTTGAACACAGGACATGGGTCAAAATCACCACCAGTGTCTGGAGTCTCTCCTAGGGGGAATCTCTGGATGATCCCATGCTGGTTTTACCAGGGGACTGTTTAGGGTGTTGGCTAATTGTAGGGCTCCTGTTGATAAAGCCAAGGAGGCCAGGGTCACTCCCTCAGCTGGGAAAGGTGATGTCTAGAGGAGCTGGGCAGTAAATATTAGACCCATCAGCAACCACACATTATGCTGCTGATGCCTCCAGGCTGGAAATATTGCCCTCACCAGCTCTTCTCCTTCAATTCTGTCTCGTCATGGGTCTGGCTCCTCCTGTGACCTTGGTCAAACTCCTTTGCCTTGGGATGTTCTGTTTTGCAGCTCAGGAAGCTTTGAGTCCCAAAGGTCCAGCTGACAGTGTCAAATTTACTCTGATAAATGTCCACTTGTACACCACATTCAGCCACTTTGGCTGCACCAAGGGTTGTACTCCTGGTGAGAGTGGATGATCCTTGTGGTCCCCCCAAACTCGGGACATTCCATGATTCTAAGAACACAAATATTGCCCAGCTGCTGTGTCCGCTGTCAAAACCAAGCCCACACGGAGACAAAGACCTTGGGAGTGCTCCAGCCCTCTTAACTTTGAACATCCAGAGAAGGTGGCAGCTTCTCTCAAGCCTCTTTGGGCTGAACCTTTCCTCAAAGTCTTCCTGTTTGTTTTTATGGGCAGCAAAGGGCAGGTGACCACCTCAGGCTGCCAAACCAACCCTGCGGCCGTCTGAAGGCAGGTGAGGTGAACACCATCCTCGCTGAACCTGCTGCACTTCAGTCCAAGCCAAGGGGCTGAGATTTCTCTGAGCTGGCGCCACGGGCGGCTTCAGGTGTCCCCAAAATCCTGTGATATCCAGGGAATATCCAAGGGAATGACCACAGAAGAGTTGGGACAGCATAAAGTCGGGGGCCAGGGTTTAAATCTGAAAAACCCAGATGTGGCATCACCTGAGGATTTGGGGAAGCCTAAGGGGCAGAAAACTCAGTCCTCAAAGTAGGAGTCCACCTCTGAGGATTCAGCTTCATCTGGGGTTGAAGGGAACAGCATTTGGGGAAAAGGAACCCCGAGCAGGGGTTTGAGCACCCCCATAAGCCAGAGTTTGAGGCCTGCTAGCCTACAGACACAGGCTAGCTCAGATTAAAGCTACACGGGAAGCTCAGATAGAACTGGGGATCCCAGAACATAATCATATCAGCAATCCCAGGTTATTCCTTTCAGAATTAAAGAACAATTAAGGAAGAAAGCCAAGGCAGAGCTCAGCACTGGGCCTCGCTCCGGGGAACACGGATTTCACACAGCAGATCCAGGAATGACAAACCATAATTAACATCTGGGAGCAACCAGTGAGGACCTGGAGAGGCAACGACTCCTATTGTTAATTAAATATCAGTTTGGTCAGAGGGTCAATAAAAATAGGCTTTCACCTGCTCCTAATTATTTCCCCCACCACAATAGCTGTTTGTTCCCACTCAGGGGAGGACAGGGCTGCGAGACAGAGAGTGCAGAGGGTGGAATTCACCTCTCTGAGGCAGCTCCGACCTGCTCACACTGAGGGCTTTGCAAGGGCAAAAGTCCTTTGCATAAAGGTGCTTTTTACTCCCCCCGTGTGAAGCTCAGAGCACCTGAAAAGTTGCATATTTTAATCTGCTGAGCCCGTGGCTGCTGCTGGCTGGGCTCTGGCAGCAGTGGAAGTGGCTGCAACCCAGCTGCAGAACCGGCCCTCCCCGTGGGCTCGTGCGCAGGCAGCGCGTGTTCGTGCATCTGTGCAAAAATGCACCAGCAGAGTGCTTTTAATGCACTTGATGAATTTCATCGCAACTTGAATTTAAAAGCAGGAAAAAAAAAAAAACAACACAAAAACAAGAAAAAAAAAAGGGAAAAAAAAGAAAAAAAAAAAAAAAAAAAAAGCCCCACATTTCTTAAGCCTTCAAAACAAACGGTCTTTTCAACCCACTGGCAATTACGGAGGGGTCCTGATCCTTTCTGCATGTTACTGTCAAACAAGTTTTCAGTAGGATTCAATAAAGTGATCTGACATTTCTTTGGAGATCTTTACGCACAGTAGCTCAAGCCAGGAAAGAACTTTATTTCTGGCAGCTATGTGAATATTTTATTTTGCCCAAAGCTAGACAGGTGTGATCAAGAAGAGCAGGGGGGAAAAAATACATTAGCAAAAGGCCTTTCAGTGGTAATACAGGTGTTTGCTGGAGTGCAGTCGGTTTGGGCTGTGTGCGTTTTTTTAAAGAAGAAAATCTTAGTAGGGCTAAGATTAAAGGCACAGCACATTTATTTCTCACAGACTGAAAGTCAGGGAAGCATTTTCTAAAAAAAAGGGTAGGGTTTGCCCCTGGAAAGGGCATTTTGAATTAGATCTGAAATAAGGATTAAGCTCCTCATTCCCATAAGCTCAAGGAGACTTTGGCACGTTAGATATTCCCTGGATGCGAGCCCTTCTCACCCAGCACTGGGGAGTCACTAAAGAGTTAAATGAGTTTATAATTCACAGAACAAGTCAATACATTCATTCAAACAGTTACAGAAAGGTCACAGGCTGGGATGCCTGAAACCTGCTTAAGCAACAATTTTTTGCTCCTAAAGTGAGGCGAACAGCAGGGCACATTTCCTGGAAGAGGCTGGAGATCCTGCTGAAGCACCAGGACAGGGGGAAGAAGCTGCACTGGGTTTTTTGAGGTCTGGGAAGCCTCCTCCCAACTCAGAAGCTCAGGGAGTTTGTTGGAGATGAGAGGTAGGCTAAGAAAAATCTGTGATTGAGTGTGTGTAGAAGAGCTTTTGATTCAGTGTTGACGACAAAACGTGACAGAGGAGCTGGGGCCAGCCTGGATGAGGTCCAGCAGGAGGGAGGCCCCCAAATCCCACTGCAGGCTCTGCCCTTGGCAGTGCCGGACACTCTGGGACCGTGTCTGGAGCTGGGAACCAGGAGAGGCCAAAGAGAAAGGTGAGGGACAGGAGGCCTGGAGGGAGGGAGCAGCTGGGCGCTGGATCAGGGTCATCCATGGAGGAGGCAAAACTGATGTGTCTGAGCATTTCCAGCTGGGATGGTCTTTGGAGATCCTGAAGGTGTCAACTCCACCCCAAACACTACAGAACAAGGGCCTCAGTACCCGAGCTCACACCATTTCATGTGAAAATCCCTCTTTCTGGTTCATAACCTCAGTGGGCTGCTTCATCTTTGCACCACTGTACATAGGTTTTCAGTCTCTCGCAGAGGGATGGACGAGAAATCAACCTGCAGGGGTTTCAAATCATGAAGGAGAGCAGCCCTGGCGGGGAAAAAGAAGGAAGAAAAAGGAAGATAAAATAAAAGAAAAATAAAAGAAAAAGAAAAAGAAAGAAAAAAGAAAAATTAAAAGGAAAAGGGAAATAAAAAGAAGAAGAAAAAGAAGAAGAAAAAGAAGAAGAAGAAGAAGAAGAAAAAGAAAAAGAAAAAGAAAAGGAAAAAGAAAAAGAAAAAGAAAAAGAAAAAGAAAAAGAAAAAGAAAAAGAAAAAGAAAAAGAAAAAGAAAAAGAAAAAGAAAAAGAAAAAGAAAGAGAAAGGAAAAGGAAAAGAAAAAGAAAAAGAAAAAAAAGAAAGACAAAAAAGGAAAAGGAAAAGGAAAAGGAAAAGGAAAAGAAAAAGAAAAAAAGAAAGACAAAAAAAGAAAAAAGAAAAACAAAAACAAAAAGAAAGAAAAAGAAAAGGAAAGAAAAGAGTCACTGGAGGAAAGTGGTCCCTTTTTCTTTAGGTTTAGTCTCACTTTGCATTGATCACATGCACAGTGTGGCACGAAGGATCCCAGCTGCCATAACCAGAGAATATATTAAATATATTTAAGAGCCTCCAGAAGAATTGAAAAATGATCAGGAAAAATGATCGGGAAAAATCAGGTGCCTCTAGGAGCTGAGTCTGGGCAAAACTCCATCTTAGGGGCTCCAAACTTCCTTCTGGAGGAAGTCCATCCCTGAACCCAGAGGCAGAAGAGGCAGGGGTTCAGTCACCTCTCTGAGATGCCTTCACCTGACCAGTGTTTACTCTGTGACACCTTCAGGGGGTTGGGCCATGGCACATCCTCAGTTTTTCAGCAGGAAAAATGGAGGATTTGGAGCTGATGAGCACCAATGGGACAGCACAGGATAAAGAGAAAGAGAGCCGAGGCTGTTACTCAAACACAGCGAGCACTAGAGCTACCTGGTGTGGGCTCTGCCATCTTTTTGGGGCTATTAAGGGTGCCAGGGACCGGCAGCCCTGTTGTGACTTGCCATCAGAGGCTGCAAACGCTGCCTGGATTGTGCTCCCAGACAGCCCAGCTTCCCTGCAAGGTGAATTTCAGACTGACCACGGCAGTGTCCTCCCTCAGCCACGGGCGGAGTGTGACCCGCAAACGCACAGATCACGTTTGGAGGTCAGCCCGAGGTGAGCTGCAGCCAAAGGGGAAACGCAGGTTGAACCATGGCAAGAGGTCAGCAGCAAAAACTCCCCGCTCTGGGGAGTGATAACAGGCAGGGAAAAACCCAGGAGAAGCCACACAGCCCTGGGAACGCGAGGCCACCGATGCGGCATCAAAACGAGGTCACTCCTCTGGCTGAAATCAGAGCAGATGGGCCAGCAGGCTTTACCTGTGGTAGCCCGGGCCCCAGACAGATATTACCCGTGTGCCAGGAGAAGCGATAGCGGGGTGACACACGGCACGTTCTCCCTTTGGGAAGCGAGGCAGGAGGCTTTGCCCGCACTGCCAGGCAAGCAGGGGGGGCTGAGCCCCCTCCAGGCTCACAGCAGGCCGGGTTCTTCACCTGCAAACCCACCCTCCACATCTCCGCTGAGGATTTATGAGCCTAAGAATTATTTGGTTTTTTGCATCGATGCTGTCTTATGCTCGTGGTTGGGAAGTTGCCCAGTGCTTCCCTGAGTTACTGAAGACATCTGGTTCTATTTTGGGGAGAAAAAGCCACTTTTCTTGCTGTTTATGCAGCACAGCGCCACACGAAAAGAGGGCTCCAGGCTCGGAAAGCTTCAGGATCTTCGGAGCCTCTCAAAAGCCTTTTAATTACCTTTGAAATAGGACAGGTCTCGCTCTTTGGGGAACATCACGAGACCTGAGAGCAGAAAAAGGCTGAGAGAGCTGGTCCCACCGACTCCCAGCTCCAAGCCAAACAGGTTTGGCCAGCCCTAATTAAGGTAATTAATATCCTCAAGCCTGTTATTAAGCAAGAAGCAGTAGAAGGGAGTCTCCCCTTTACCTCGGGGTCCTGCCGAGCGCCTCAGCCCAACAAGCAGCCCATTGTCAGCCCCAGGGCTGGATCCTGCTGCTCAGGGGACCTTAGGAAGTCACCAGCTGAGCCCCCATCCCCTTCCTAGGGCAGGGAAGGCGATTTCAGGCCGTGTTGCAGCACGTGCTTTGGACACAACGATGCCTGGTGGGGCGTTTGGGCAGTGGCAGGTGGGGTGAGAGGCGCTGGGAAGGTGGCCCAGTTTATTCCCTGCTCCCCGTGGAAGAGGGTGGGTCAGGTGGGACCACCCCTAGGGCAGGGTCAGGTCTGCACATCACCCCCAGAGAGCTGGAGTCTGAGTCTGCACCTGAACTTGGGCCTTAGGCTGGAAGTCTCATGGACATGAAGCAGCACTGGAAAGGGATCTCATTTCAGAGACCCTGGTGAGCCTTCAAAATAAAGTAATTAACATAAATTGAAAGAGACAATTAAGAAATCCCGTTTAAATGTAAGAGGCAGCTTTTTCACTGTGAGGGTGGTAAAGCAGGGGACAGGGTTGCCCAGAGAGGCTGTGGAGCCTCCATTCTTGGAGAAAGGCAAAATCCAATGGGACATGGTCCTGGACAGCCTGTTCTCGGTTGCCCTGCTTGAGCAGAGCGATCTCCAGAGATCCCTGCCAGCCTCAATTCCCCCGTGATTCCCTGAAATTAAATACACATTAAATAATGATATGCAGCAAATTCATAGGGTCACAGAATCCCAGGATAATTTGGGTTGGAAGGGACGTCAAAACTCATCCAGTGCCACCCCCTGCAATGGGCAGGGACACCTCCCACTGTCCCAGGCTGCTCCAAGCCCCGTCCAGCCTGGCCTTGGACACTGCCAGGGACCCAGGGACAGCCACAGCTGCTCTGGGAATATCATCCCAGACCCTCACCACTCTTCCAGCCAAAACTTCCTTCCCAATATCCCATCCAGCCCTGCCCTCTGGCAGTGGAAGCCATTCCCTGTGTCCTGTCCCTCCATCCCTTGTCCCCAGTCCCTCTCCAGCTCTCCTGAAGCCCCTTTAGGCCCTGCAAGGGGCTCTGAGGTCTCCCTGGAGCCTTCTCCTCTCCAGGCTGAACACCCCCAGCTTTTCCTCATGGGAGAGATGCTCCAGCCCTTGAAGCACCTTCATAGCCCTTGAATACATAAAAATATATTTATATTTAATATATTTACAAATAAATATGGATGTATAATGTACACCATGGCAGAACACAATGTATTCCAGGCCTTTCTTTCCTGGTGGGACTCATCCATCCAGCCTCACCAGGAAAACACCACAAGGCACCCAAGGCAACAATCTCTGGTGCACAGCAGATGCAGGGGAGATGCTCTGCCACCAACCTCCCCTTTTGCTTGTGCAAAAAAAAGGACCTGACCATTTTTTTAACCTCATACCTGTCTGTTCAAGTCCTTTTTCCCCCCTCAGCGCCCCCAGGTAGGAAAATTCCTCCCAGAGGAAAGCACTGTTGCAATCTATTTTGTTTCTCAGTCAAGTACAAGAGTTTGGTATTTTTCCACTGGAAATTCTTCTCTGATGCCTTCTTTCAAACATGCCTAGAAGGAAAATTTGCTTTTCCACTGCTGGCTTCAGAGAGCCCAAGGTGTCAGGCTGCCCTGCAGGAATGTGGGGTTGGATACCGTGGACAAGGGAGTGCGAAGGAGATGAGCAGCCCCTGGAGCAGCAGGCCCAGGGAATGACTGCTGCAACCCAGCCAGCCTTAAAGAGGGAAGGAAAGAGCATGAGGGCTCAGAAAGGCAGCAACAATGTGGTCCTGGATGGTTTTCCATAGGTGGATGGAACAGGGGTATTCTGTAACCCAAGCAGCTGGATCTGTCCAGCCAAAACAAAACCTTCAATCTGAAAATGGCAAAACTGAAGGACATTTTCTATAGCAGTTGATATTCTGAGCTTGAGAAATCCCATCCCCATCGTTCCACTTCCCTGGAAGTGCCCAAGGCTTGGACAGGACTTGGAGCAACCTGGGATAGAGGAAAGTGTTCCTGCCCATGGCAGGGTTGGAATGAGATGGTTTTTTAAGGTCTCTTCCAACTGAAACTGTTCTGTGATTCCATGATACGCTGCAGGGTCTGGGCTCCCTTTTCATGAAGATTTATATTTCCATGGGGTTTGTCAAGCCTTGCTGCCCTCAGGGGATTCCTGGAGCCACGGATGATAACCACTGAAATGGAAAGTCACTGAAATGGAGCGCTTCAAACTCCGAGCAGCAACATCCCAGGACCAGGACTGGCTGTGGCAATGGCTCTGCGCTTGGAGGGTTATCCATGAGGATGGGATGTGGCAGGATTTGGCCTTTGCCCTTTAGCTAGTTTCTCTTGGTCATACGCAAAGAGGAGTTTTCCTCTCTGGAGGAGGACAAAACCCTCGGCTAACTCCGCTGCAGACTGGGGTAGAAGAAGAAGATGTGTGGGTTCACACCACCAAAGCCAGCAGCTGCTGCTGACAGGAACGAACCACTGAGGCCTCCGCTCTCAGCAGCAGCAGGGAGCAGGTGTGGGCCTGGAGAATTTCATCCCAAATACTGAAAGCACAGCTCGAAAACCAACTTCCAGTGGGAAGTGTCAGGCCAAATTCCATCAGAGCTGGACAGAGCCCAGGAGGCAGGGCAAGCCCCAGCCCTCTGCTCCCAACCACCCTCTGTGCCAGGACCTCCCTCATCCTGGCCAGGCACCAACCTTCACTGCCCCAGCTTCATACCCTACAGAGCTGGACGAGAAGGACGCTTTAATTGCTTCAAACAAAACCTTCCAAAAGCTTTATAGGAACAGGAAAAACACCTACGTACCTGTGGAAAAGATAATAAAGGAATAATTTTTTTAAAAAGTCAGGCTTTATCTGAGGTGTGTGGTTGCCCTGGGGAGCAGACAACAAGATTCCAGAAGGTTTTAAAAGCAAGCTGGACATTGGTGCAGAGGGAGATTCAGAAGGGTGACCCCTCTGGTGCACAGCAGGGAGAGGATCTCCAATGTCTGGCATTTCAGGGGGGGATTTTTGAGACAAGCTCTTTCTTCACTTGGAGAAGAAATTTTCCACTATTTTTCTGCTATGTATTGTTTTGCTGCTCAGGTTTGAGTTTGTGGGCTCAGAGCCTGATCCAGTGAGCAGTAACTCTGCATTGACTTCAAGAAGCTTTGGATCAGGCACAGAATGAACTCAAAACCAACATCTTCGAGCTTCCTAAAGAGAAATTCCCTCTCTTCACATTTCTGAGGCCAAGCAAACACTTTAGCACAGTGGTTGCATTCAGGGCTGGGCTCAGGTACACGGCCTCAAGTACAGTTGCCATGGCCAAGGAGGAAGCTCTCCACATGAGTGGGGGCTTTTCTGGTTGGTGGAGGAGAAATCTCTTCAACAGAAAGTGTCTGACTGGACAAACATCCTTCCTCAACATCGTCCAGCCCTGATAAGGTCCCAGCAGTAGATGGGCAGAATCTCTGCAGAAAGGTTCTCTAATAATTCTTTCCCCTCTTGGGCAGCTGCCAGTTGCTCAACCTGGGTAATAATTTGCTTTGTGAGTAAGAACACCCAGATCCCTCGTGCTTGACCTGTGTCCTGCCTGGAAAACTCAGATGAGTGATCAAGGACCCACGCTGGCTGTCGGACAGAGTGCTGCTCCCACGGGAATGTCCACGTTGGCTCGTCCATCCTCTCCTGGCAGGCTGGGATGGAGGCTTGCAGCACACCCAGCGTGCTGATACACAACTGCTGTGCAAAGCCAGGAAACCTGTGCTGTCCCCATGAAGACAATCACGGGGAAAAGCCGGATTATATCACAAATTCCTGGCTGGGGAAAAACGGGAAGCAGCCGTGCCAGCAGCCGGAGCTCGCCGGCTCCCAGCCCCGCCGGAGCGCGGAGCCAACAATCTGTCGGAGGGGAAATGTACCAACACCAGATCTATATTTCTTAAAGGGATTAATTAAATCAAACCAATTCACATCGCTTCACACAGTCAGCAGCTCGTCACGAAGCAAAACAAAGGGAGGGAGGGAAGGGGGGAGAACAAGATAGGCCAGCTCCACTGCCTCCGACTAAGCCGGAGCAAATTGTGCAGGAGGCTGCCAGCCTCCCCTCCGTGCCCTCCCGAGGGATGCGCGGCGCTGGGCAAGCACATCCAGATGCCTGCAGGGAGAGACAAGTGGCTAATTAGAGTCCTGACCATGAAGGGCACTCAGCAGCTCTCTGAGGGCCTCTCCCCGAGCCCAAAGATGAGCAGCCAAGGGGAAAACACGCCAGGCGCGAGCTGGGAGCTTCAGTCGCACCATTTATTTTTCCCTATCTTTTTTTTTTTTTTCCTGGCAGTGTGATAATGTTTTACTAATTATCAGCTTGTGTTGCTTTGACCATCTCAGCAGCATGGGGCTGGAAACTCAAATATCCATCAGCTGTCGAGCAGTGGAGCTCCAAGAGGGATGAGAAAGTTGGGATTCCAAACATGTGTAATCGTTTCAGCCACCTAGACTTTGGGCACAGCCCCTTTTCTTTTGGTCCATTCTAAATCTGTAACTTTTCCAAGATCCTTTGTGCTTCTGCATGAGCTAAAAGCTGCTGTTTCCTCAAGAGGAAAGTCATGACTTCTCTGAAATTTCAGGAAGTTGGAACAGCAGAAGGAGAGACATCGGGAACCCCAATGTTTCACACAGTGTTTGGTAATGCTGAAACCATATTCCCAAGGGAAAAAACAAATCTGGAAAAAACACTGAAAATAATTAGTAGGGAGAAAACCCTCCTGAGGTTTTCTCTAAACCAGTGGTATTTATTTTGCAGTTCAGAATAGCTGAGGAGCTTTGAAAGTGCTCCTGGCATTTTTAGTGAGTGGGAAACTGGGGCTCAGAATGATCAAATCATATTTCTGAGCACAGCCATGGGATTTTTTTCTCCCTCTTTGGGGCCTCCTGGCTGTTCTCATTGGACTTGCCTTGAGAGAGGTCACTAAATTCATCTTTGGTGATGCACCTAAAACCAGCAAGTATTTTTCAACTGCAGAATTGAATTCAAACAAAGTAATTTACCAGCAATGATTAGAACAACCTGAATTTCTCACCCTTGGCATGACTGTATATCAGAGAGGGCAACCAAATTTTCCGAAGGTGGTACTTCACTTCTCTTCTCTCATATTTTAAGATTTCTTTGGAAGAAGTTCCTATCCCTATTTTACTTTTTGTCCTCAATTGTGCCCCTGAAGTCTCCAGCGGAGGTCAGAAATGAATCACTTCTGCCATGGGCTAAACCAAACCTTTACTTGCAGAAATCCAGAAGTGAAAAAGGCTTTTTCAATATTTTTGTACTATTTTGCAAGTTTGTTCCACTTGGGCTTACTAGGATAAAATTATCCTTGGGCTTACTAGGATAAAATTATCACCCAATTCAGGCCACCAAAAGTGCTATTCAGAGCAGTTGAGCGTGAGTTGGTGTTTTGGACAATTTTTGGAGTGGTTTTTTTTTATTTCATAAATTAATAAAACTGTCTTAGGTATATCCCATTTCCCACCAAACTTGCCAGGAAACATTATTTTGTCCCAAATTTTCTGATTAAAACCAAAGGAGAAACATCCATTGCAAGAGCAGTTAATATCCACTCTAATAAGTAATTAAGTAGTTACACCATCAAATCACTCCCTTCCCTGAGGATTCTATGATAAGGGCAAGGCAGAGGGAAGGAGAAGGATCTCTGAACTTGGATATCTGACCTTATGAAGGGCTGATCCATCAGTGATCCTCACATAGAGCCTTTGTCCTTTTCTGGATGGCCTGGATCTCACCTCCCTGAGGAACGGGAAAAATCCTATTATTAAAATAATTTCTCACCCTGTTCAAGCTGGAAGGAAGCTATTGGACCCCACAAAATCCACAGGGCCCTGAAATGGATGGGAATAAAAACCCATTCTTGTCCTTGTGCGAGATCTTCCCGAGGCACTGGAGAAGAGGACACAGGAACAGCAGCCTGGGTGGCCCTGCCAGTGTCAAAGCAGCTTTCTCAGAAGCCCTTAAATAGTACTCAGGGCTAGATCTGCTGGCACATTTTTTATTTATTTTAATGCAGAGCATTTCTTTCTTGGCACTCAAGAGGCATTGAATCAATGACCTAATCCGGCAGATCTGCACCAGAAAATCATCCAAGTGTATTGGCCAAAAGGGGTGGTGGAACAGATTAAAAGAGGGGAAAAAAAATCAGCAACTGGTTTAAAGTCTAAATAACCATGCTGTGTGACAGCTGCAGGAGTGAGGTTGAAATCCTGAGTGGGAGATGAATGGAAATAACCCCAGACCACAGAGCCAGAGATATTTCCTGCCCCATGTGGAGCCCAGCGGCCAGGCTGGGTTTGTGTGAGAAGAAAACGAGGGCAGAAGCTCTCGTGAGGAATTGGAGCGTGGTCCCACCGCTTCTGATTGCAGCTGAGGTGGGATTCATGCCACGTAATGATAGGGATGAAAGTCAGCAGACAAATTAAGACCCCCAAACTGAGGCGTTCATACAAAATGCCTTCCTAGGCACCTGGAGTTCGAGCTCCCAGAGGAAAGAGCGAAGATGCTGGGCTTTGTCCAGGCACTTGAACCTCGAAGAACTCAGTCTGAAAGGCGTTTTTCCACAAGGACCTGAGCTCCTGAGCAAAGACCTGTCGAAAACCTCCGCTCCAGCTTCTAATTTCCTTCCCGATCCTCACCTGAGGAGGCAGCAGCCTGCTGAGGGGCAGACTGAAGCACCGCCAGCGTTTGGGATTACCCATCTGCTCGGGTTGGCTCCGTGGGACACGAACACAGGCACGCTGAGAATGCCAGGAATTGCCCCACTTTGCTTCAGGGAGGGCCGTAATTAGCTAACGAGGGAGGTGATCACACAAGAGAAGCCTCGGCACGCAGTGTTAGAGGCATTTCGGAGCCAGCTTTGTCACTCAGGAGGAAAGCCATCCGGGGGAAAACGGCAGCTTGCCACAAAAATCCTTCCTGATCCTCCCGTGGCACCCGGAGCTCGGTGCCTGGGACGTGTCCCAACGGAGAACTCGATGGCTGGCACGCTCCGCAGCACTGCTGGGGAGATGGAGAGGCCTGGGGTGGACAGGAGTCCCTTCAGACCTGGGGAATTTCAGTGGAGAAACCAAATGCTGCAGGAGAAAAGGGCCCAACCCAGAATCAGCCAGCCCCAGGTCGTTCAAGGGCCTAGAGGATCGTGTTGGAGCACTGCTGCTCAAGATGGGAACATCTCCAGGAGGAGATTTGGTGGGATGAGTTGCCCTGAGCAGGTGCCTCTGTTGATCATGACAGTTGCTCCGATGGGAATGTCTCAGATTTGGTGGAACAGGTTGCCTTGAGAGGGAGAGAGCTGAGGATGCAGAGCAAGAGGAACCCACAGGATGGTCTTTTCTCGTGGGCCACTGGATTCAAGCCTGGGAATTGCACTAAAGGAAGCTTATGTTAGTTTATGTTAGCTAGTTTATCTAGCTGGCCAGGGCAACACCAAGTGCACCCAGCACTCCCACAGAGACCGAAATAAAATGAGACTCAAACATCAGCTTGCAGGAAACTTTTGGGATTTGGGCACCTGAAGAGGAATATTTAATTAGGAGGTCCTAATTTAACCCTTCCTCACAAAATCAGCAATATTCCCAAATAACCAGCCCTAGGTGTCCTTGTGTCCAAATTTCCTCGGGAAGCCCTAAGGGCCATGAGTCATCTTTTTTTCGTGGGGGAAAGGTGGGGATGGTCCCAGCTGGATTTGCAGAGGAGGACACAACCTGTCCAACTGGCCTTGCAGGCCCGATGACCACCAGGCACCACAGGTGAGCCCAGGGACTGTGCTGAGTCCATCCCAGGAGTGTCAGGACACAGAGGGATCGTGGTGCTGACAAATCCCTTTAGCATGGTGGCTATGGAGAGGGATTTTCCAGATCTATCAAAAGATGAATTCAAGGAATGGGAAAGGCCAGGCAGTGCACATGGAGTGAAGCTGATGATGCTGCAAGCAGAGTCTGGAGCCAGGAAAATCTGCAGGATCCAAAGGGAGAGGGGAGAAAGTGACCTCCCTGTTCAGTCCATGCCCAGGGGCAAATCAGAGTTGACCTGGCCTGGGAAATGCACACAGGTAATCCACAGGATCTGTGATGCCTTCTAGAAGCTGACCTGGAGCAGGGACCAGCCGGAGCAGAAGGATAAAGCAGGGATTTATTAAAGGCCTCCATGGGCACACCTGGGCAGCGCCAGAGCCCGGCCAGGCCACGCCCAAGATGCACCCGAATGGTCACAAAAAGGACACCTGGCCACAAGGTCCCACAATTTTATAAGTTCTGGTCCATCAGCACATTGGAGTCAAATTGTCCAGCCACAGCTCCAGGTCATGGAGCTCCATCCTCCTGATTTTTCCTTCTCACTTCACCGTTGGTTTTGTTCCTGGGCCTGAAAGCTGCCCTCGGTCCCGAGCTGGAGAAGGAATTGTTTTGTCTCCCTGCTCCGTGAGCTCAGCAGCGCTCAGTGTGAAACCCAAACCTACCCACTGAAAAAGCCCAGAATCTAAAAATATGAAAGCTAGAACTTAAGGCATCATCTGGACGCAAGGGATGAGGCTTCTATTCCAAACTGCCACATCCAAGCTGCCTCTGACACTCTCAGTTTCCCCATCCTCGCACTGTTTGGAGCGGTTTGAGGAGTTTTTTTTCATGTCTGTCCTCACCTGCACAGCTTCAGCTAAAACACTGCTCAGGAAGATGTGATAAGGTGATGTCAAGGCTGCTTGCCAGCCTGCCCAGCAGCAAGAAGCTGGTTTGACAGCCAGGAATGACAGGGAAAGAGGAGAAATGTGGCTGGCTGGCTGCCCTGGGAGCAGGGAAGACATGGGAATGTCCATGGATTTTATCTGAAATGCCTGGTTACACATGGGAGGTGAATGAGGAGCAGGGGTGGTCCACAGATCCTTACCACGCCCAGCATCACTCTGCAAAACCCAATTCCCTGCTCCAGGGGCTGTTTTAGTGGATAAAATGCCCAAAACTTGCTTGTCCCTCCTGGTGACCAGGGTGGTGAGTGAGAGGGGACGTTTTGGGATTTTGCACATCACTGGAGTGGGGCCCAGTCCCCAGGCACTCACGGGCATCTCCTGGGAGAGTGGCATTTGCAGGGATGTTATAGCTGAGCACAGATCACCACCATTATATTTTTTTATTATTGTTATTATTAATAATAATAATATTTATTAAAATATTTCTACCAGCAACTGCTCTAAGTTTTACTGAAGGTGGCAGTGGAGGGGGTGGACAGGAGCTTTCTCCAAGACAAAACCAGTGAGTTTTGTCCCCTGCTCTGCCTCACAGGGACATCTCAAAGCCTTACATCAGTGGGAGAAATCAAAGATGCTCTTCCTGGGACAGCAGCAAGGCCATACTCAGTGTCCTCCTGCACCTGAGCAATTCCCTCACCCACCAGGGATGATGCCACCCACCAGCCCTCGAGGTGAATTTTACAGTGAATTACCAGTTCCTCTGTGCTCTGCTCTGCAGTTCTTGGCTGCAGCTGGGACTCAGGAGCTGAGGAGCTCTTAGTAGCAGCTTGGATGTCCAAAAACAGGTCAGCTAGAGGCACCGGAGCTTTTCCTGATGGAAAAGCACCTCCTGAAGAAATTCCCAGCTGGGGATGGCCAGCTGCTCTTACAGGAGACAGGTGAGAAGTGGTACAGGCGTGAAGGTGGTGGATGGTGTTGGATGGAGCCTTTGTTCACCGCCCATCACTTTAATATTCACCCTTCACTTTATTACCCTCAATAATTAATATTATTAATTATCATCACCACCAGCCACCGTGCCTCACCCCCGTGCTGGCATCCATGTGCTCTGAAAGTAAATTTGCTTTGCAAGGAGGCTGAAAAACGTGCACTTGAAGAGGAAGGGAATAGACCCAACTCGTTTACACAAACAAGCAGGAGAACAGGCTTGTCACATTCCAGGCGTGTTTCCCCCGGCCGCCGGCCCCCTCCTGCTCCCATGAAGGAAAAAGGCTTTTTCAAAAGAAATCCAGCATGGAAAGCTCCCCATCCACAAAAATCCTGAGAGGGATCTGTTTGTGAGGTGACCTGGTTATATTTGAGCTCCCAGGGTAATTTTTCCGTCCTTGCCTTGTTTTGAAACACGAAGGGAAGGGGTTGAATTTTCCCCTTGGGAAGGCTGTCATCATCTCAGTCCTGTCCCTGAATGAGGTGGGATGGCCATGGGGTTAATTAAATCAAACCAATTTAATTACAGTCCCTGTCCAGGCTGGGGAACTTATGAGCGTCCAAAAGACAGGGGCTGCCCTCTCCACTGGGGAGCGTTCCTGGACCCGCTCTCTCTGGGAAGATTCCAGCGAATCCCACCGGCACCTTACTGATGCTCCCTCGGGATGTCTCGGTCTGGGAGCCCGGAGGGGAGGCTGAGCCTTGGTTTGCAGGGCTGGGGAAGAGAAAATCCAGTCGGGAAATCAGATAAGGCACATTCCTGGGTGCACGTTACTGGAATGAGTCCGCGTCGCGGCGCTAATGCCCATACTTGACCCAGGAGCTGCACAAATCCACTTGATTTATGGAGCAGAGGCACAGGCAGAGCCAGCCCGAGGAGCGAGGGTGTTTTCCCACCCCCCATGGAACAGGGACAATGTCTCTGCTGTGTGTGAAGCGCTGTGCCAGAGAAAACGGGAAATGCCAGGAGAGAGATAAGCGCTGCTCCAGCCAGGAAGGCAAACTCGGTGCGTGTCCATCACTCCTCAGCTCTTTATCAGCCACCTGGGCAGGGATCCACCTGGATGAAGGGATCCTGCTGGCTCAGGGCTTGCAGAGGTAGAAAGGACTCAACATTAATGAGGGGGAAAGCAGCTCAGCCTCACCCCACACCACGGGTTTGTCCCTGTTCACCCCACAGCCAACGGGCACCAGGAATGATCGACTTTCACAGTTCTCCATCATGGCCGGGTGTGCTCCACCCACCTCCCAACACCAAATTGGTTTTCCCTCCTTTTGCTGGATCCTTGGCAGAGAAAATTTCAGAATGTTGTGATATATGTGAGCATATATCTCAGAATGGTTTGGGTTGGAAGGGACTTTAATGACCAATAATTCCCACCCCCTGCCATGGGCAGGGACACCTTCCACTGTCCCAGGTTGCTCCAAGGCCCATCCAGCCTGGCCTTGGATGCTTCCAGAGATCCAGGGCCATCCACAGCTTCTCTGGGCAATCTGTGCCAGTCCTTCATCACCCTCATATTCAGGAATTTCTTCCTAATAACTAATTGAGAAGCTCCTCTGTCAGTTTAACCATCTTCCCTGTGGATGACAGTTTGTTTTCATTTTGCAGAGGAAACTGAGGCACAGAATGGACAGGGTGACATCCATGCTCTGGATGAGTGACCAGGCTTGAAAATGAGCTGGAATTGCCTGTGGTGATGCTTCAGCTTCCCTGAGAGAAATTTCTTTGCCTTCACACCTCAAGCTGGAGGGGGAATTCAGAAGGGTCTGATGTGAAAAGCCCCGTTGGGGTCCAGCCCTGATAGATGAGATTTGGGGCTGTTTATTTTCTGATCCCCCGCAAAATTGGGGTAACTCAAGGGCTCAGAAACACCAGAAACACGAGCTGCCAACTCCTGTATGCTCTCTGCCTCGATTTCTCCACCTCCCGTGGGATGAACTCTGCCCTGATCCCCCCCATCCCAGCAGAAATCCAAGAGGAGTGCTGTGATTTCACCCAAAAATGAGAGCTGGTGGCGCGGCTCCAGCAGCCTGGGTGTTCCTCAGCAGTTCAGCCTAAATCTGCACTGGGCACAGCTCTCAGCACAGCCCGAGGTGCTGTGATTATCAGCCCAAACCCCGTGCTTTGGGCTGTGCTGGGTTGTGCTGCAATGGCCCCGAAATTCCAGCCCCCTGACCACCACCTCTGTCCATCCCAGCCCGTGGAGTTTCCTGGCTTGCAGCTTGTTTACGCACATTTCCTCCCCGGGCTGTGACTCAAGCCTCAGGTATTTGAGAACTTGGTCATTCCTGAGTTAAGTCACCTTCCCAGCACTGGGAGGGACTTTGGAAATCCTCAGTGGAGCGCCCAAGTTCCCACACCCCTGGCTAGGGCATGGTTTCCCCTGTCCCAGTCATCCTGGAGTGATGGAGAAGCCTGCAGGGGATGACCCCAATATGTGCCTCGACACCAGAGGGAGTTTTTTGGTGCTGGGGCCAGGACAGAGAAACCAGACACACAAATTTCAAGCCCAGCTTGAAAAGGCAGCAGCAGCAGAAGCAGCAGCATCTCCTTTAGGGCCAGTCTGGTGCCCCTTGGCTGGGGGTGGAAGGCATGAGGTCAGTGTGGGTTTGTCCTGGCACGGGGATGGTGTGGGACATGGACACAAGGTCCTGCACCCAACTCGCTGCTCCTTGAGGTGCTCCCACAATCGCCCCCTGTGAAGATGATTCAAAGCTACATCAATGCCCAGATGCACCCAGCAAAGAGCAGGAGTTTGCCTGAGCTGCCTCAGTCGGGAGCTGGACATTTCCCGGAGCCCAGGCTAGACTCCAAACAGTCACCTTGAGCCGCAGAATTCCATGGAATGTCACAAACAGGAGCTGGATACAGGCACAGCTGCCGAGGGCCTTAAATCAGGGAGGAGGGATCCAAAACTGGGCCAGATGTGAAGGCTCTCCTCCAATTCACTGCAGCACACCGTGTCACAGAGGTGAGGGACAGCCCACGCGTGGCACAGCAGCCCTGAGAGACCCTGGCACTGCCCAGAGAATCAGTGGCTTGGACACATCCCTGGAAGTGTCCAAGACCAGGTTGGACAGGTTTGGAGCATCCTGGGACAGCGAGAGGTGTCCCTGCCCACGGCAGCGGTGGAACTGGATGAGCCTTAAGGTCCCTTCCAACCCAAACCATTCTCTTATGAGGTAAACTGAGGCACCAGCTTGTGGGAAGCTCCATCCTGGAGGCTCCTGCTCATCTGACACAAGGAATTTCCCACAGACACAACCAGGGCTGAGGGACTGCGGCATAAATGTCCCCTCGAATCACTGGGGAAAAGCACTTTGGTGCCTAAATCCACCCCATTAGGTCCGAACACAGATACCCCTCGTGGATGAGGGATGGGGAGTCCGTCGGGGAAGCAGGAGCTCACAAAGTTGTTCAGAGCACCTACAGCAGGCTGGGGGCGAGCCAGAACAGCCCTGTGCCACCACGGTGGGCTTGGGTGAGAGACCCAAGGGCGCCCCTCATCCCTGGGGAAACCCCAACGCGTCCTTGCGGGCAGCTTGTCCATTACACAGGGCGGCAGCCGCCGCCGGACAGCCCGCGCTGACCGCTCCGTGCTCCGGCCCCAAAGGTCCGCCGGTCACCTCTTCACCCGCAGCCCCCGAGCTCCGGCCTGTGCGCGGCCGGGAAAACGCCCGCCTTAAGGCAGCAAGGAAATGACCCCGAGTCTGATCCCGCTGATCCCTGCTCCACCTCCCGGGATGGGCGATGCCCCCCGGCAGCCGGACCCCAATCCCCCGGGGCCGGGCAGGTGACCGCCGGGACGGTCCCCAGCGCAGGACACTGAGCACCCACCGAGCTCCGCTGGCGACCCGGCTGAGTGCTGGAAAAGAGCTGTTCTGCCCCAAATTCCCTGCGGGCCCGAGGTGGAAGGCGAGGACGGAGCGGCTGAAACAGGAGCAGGGTAATTTTGTTCCTTCATGTCTAGGGTCACCGCTCCATCTAGTGTTGGAAGTGTCCCTCCGGCAGCCACCGCCGCGAAGGGACGGATCGGCAGCCTGGAAAACGGCACGCAGAAAACTTCTTGGAGGAGCACAAAGTCCTGGTGACTTTATTCTCTTTGGTTTCCTGGGTTTGGGGTTNTTTTTTAGGGGGGGTTCTATTCATTCCCAGGGAGATCTGTCTCTTTTCTCTTACACATCCCAAAAGCTTTGATGGTGAACTCCAAAGATGCCATGGAAGGAGCTGGAGAGTCGGATCAAATCCCAGCGCTCAAGTGTGGGCAGTCATTTCATTCCCAGATCTCAAATGTGACACCTTGACCCCCAAATGAAGCTTTAGGTTCAGGAGAAATCAGGAAAACCCTCCGGCAGAGGCTGCCACCACGGAGGGGGAGAAATCACAGTGACACAAAAAAGTGCCAGCAGCAGGGTTCAGAGGGAGCACTCCCATTTTGGGAAGGCACCTGTGCCTCTCTCCAAGGAATTTGAGCAGGAAAGACGATTTCCAACCTCTCTGTAAACCTTGCAGCTATCTCAGACCCGGGATCAAGACCTTCTCAAGTTTTGGGGGTGAAGCAGAGGAAATTGGCTCCTTTGTCAGAAATAGCCCAAAATGACCATTGTGACTCAGGTGGGTCTACCCTCCCTGGGTCACCATCCCTGCAAAAACCCGCAGGCTTTTGTGGGAAAGGGAGGAAAGGAGGCCCTCGCCCAGCATTTTCAGAGAGCTGGAGGGTTCTGATCCCACTCCAGGGGAAGCAGGGTCAGGTCACACCGTGGGGAACCCAAACTGCAGAGCTGGTGCTGGGAACCAAAAGAGCCTTCCCAGTCAGCAGAGTGAGATGGGCTCCGTTGGGGCAACTCTGGGCACAGCTCTGGTTTGAAATCCCTGCAGAAACATGATGCTATCAGGGCATTTCTAAAAATTAATAACAAAGAAATAAACCCCAAGCACCAAACCCTCCCTCCCCCCAAATAATTATCTGAAACAGTCATGCTCCCAAAATAAAAGGGATTTTTTTTTTTTTTTCTAGCTTGTAAATAACACTGGTTGCTTCCAAATTGTTTTGGTGAAATGTCTGTGACAGCAAAGTGAAATTTTAGAAATGCTGACGTGGGAGACAAATTTTAGTTATTTAGGAAGCGCCACACATGGACCTGGGTTGATGCCAGAATAGGATCTTTGGGACCTTAACAGAGACTTCCAGTATGAAAGGAGGCTTATAAAAAAGAGGGACAGAGACTTTTTAAACAGGCAGGTAGTGACAGTACAAGGGGGAATAGTTTTAAACTAAAAGAAGTGAGATTTAGATGAGCTATTTGGAAGAAATCCTTCCCTGAGAGGGTGGGGTGCCCCTGGCACAGGGTGCCCAGAGCAGATGTGGCTGCCCCTGGATCCCTGGAAGTGTCCAAGGTCAGGCTGGACAGGGCTTGGAGCAGCCTGGGATAGTGGAAAGTGTCCCTGCCCATGGCAGGGGGTGGCACTGGATGAGCATGAAGGTCCCTTCTAACCCAAACTATTTTGGGATCCTCCTTCAGAAGCTCCAGTGGTGTCCCAGCTGCCAGGAAGACCCAGCAGTGACAGCTCTTGCCTTTGATGAACCCCTCCAGCCACCACAGCAACAAGAAGAGCCTCCAAAGCCACAGGCAGAGAGCACAGGAGCACAGATCCCTCGCGTCTGAGGGCTGCAGGACAACTCAGGAGGGAAGGGAACCTCAGGACGTCCCCAGTGCAACCTCTTGCCCAAAACACCAGGGATTGGGTCAGACCAAGAGGTGCAGGACATCACCCAGATGTGCCTTGCAGACTCTGCCCTTCGCTTTATTCCTGACGCCAGCGAAGGGAGCGTGGATGGAGGAATCGCTCTCGCACGGGCCGGTGGTGACCACCCATGCCCCAGGGTCAGGGGGGGGGTAGGGATTTTGGGGTCCAGGTGTTTGGCAGTGTTGCACCATAATTTCTCACTGCAGAAATGGGGAGAAAGAGAAGAAAGCTGCAGGAACAGGAGCTGGCAGGGAGCACAAGCCCCTCTGTGCATCCCTTGTCCCTGTTCAGCCTCGCACACCTCCCGTCGCAGCTGCCCCAGTGCCACCAAGGAGTTTAATCAGATCATACCTTAAAGCCAGGGACGTGTAAGGAGGAGCTGAATGCGCTTTTGGCTTCCCCCCCTGAATGCAATTTCCCAGCAAATGGTTATTTTGAATGGGAGGTTTGCCCAGGACATGAGATCGCCCAGCCCGCGGGTATTTCTCTCGGCATTACACACTCTGAATGCTCCGAGACAAGAAGTTACACAGAGAACGCCTTTTGTCTGGCAGCACAATCTGCTTTTTTGTTCCAAGGGGGCCAAGATAATTGGAGCTGCGAAGCGCTACCTTAACGCTCTTCCACCAGTCATGGACTTAATTCTGGGGAGAATAACTCCCCGCAGTTATTGCCATAAAGCAAGGCAGCGACTCAGAGAGCCCTTTTCACTCGCCGATGCCGGGGGGGGACCACCCAGGCGCCGGCGGGACAAAGCCACGCCGGCACCC
>WAAG01076296.1:0-29661 GCA_013390105.1 Tichodroma muraria | reverse complement strand
ATGCAGTCGAGGTGGGGGGGGGTGGGGTTGTGAACTTCAATCCTCTTTTTACAGCCATTATCTGGTTTCTACTGGCCTGGAAGGGGACTGGACAGTCTCCCCTTCTGCCATCCTCTCGTCCCCTGGAGCAGGTCATGGTCAGACATCAGCCCCCTGACCCCACACATAGCAGCTGTCCAGAAATCTAAATTAATTCTGGCAGAAACGAACCTGGANAGCCACATCCCAGAGCCACATCCCTGAGCCACATCCCAAAGACAGATCCCAGAGCCACATCCCAGAGCCACATCCCTGAGCCACATCCCAAAGACAGATCCCAGAGCCACATCCCAGAGCCACATCCCTGAGCCACATCCCAAAGACAGATCCCAGAGCCACATCCCAGAGCCACATCCCTGAGCCACATCCCAAAGACAGATCCCAGAGCCACATCCCAGAGCCACATCCCTGAGCCACATCCCAAAGACAGATCCCAGAGCCACATCCCAGAGCCACATCCCTGAGCCACATCCCAAAGACAGATCCCAGAGCCACATCCCAGAGCCACATCCCTGAGCCACATCCCAAAGACAGATCCCAGAGCCACATCCCCTGAGCCACATCCCAGAGCCACATCCCAAAGACAGATCCCAAAGACAGATCCCAAAGGCAGATCCCAGAGCCAGAGTCACATCCCAGAGCCACATCCCTGAGCCACATTGGACCAGGTGTGTTGCTCCCAGTCCCCAAGGAATGCTCAACAGGAACACATTGGCATTCCCACCTCTTAATGGAGAGAAAAATCTTCATTTTTTCCATACTGGGGACCAGAGGCACCTCTGCCATTGCTGTGCGTGGCCTTGGGCACATCACCTGTCCCTGTCACCCTCCCATATTTACACCAGGCATGGTCTGGTGGATCCAAGCACGGGCTGGATGGCTGCTCCCACAGGGATTTCATTGAGTATTTGGGAAGAGCATTTTCCTTATCTGGGCTGAAATGAGCCTATAGAACAGGAATCCTGTCGAGAGGACACACCAATGGCATCAGATCCCTCCTTGATTTCAGAAAGTTAGCTAAAAAAAGATTCAGAAAAAGGGGGAAAAACATGTTCATTAGGAAGCAGAGATTATGAAGAGACTGGCTGAGATTCCCAGAGGAATCTCCACTGCAGAGAAATAAGGATAAAGGGGACAGGTTCTGTCTGTGTTCCTGTCCACTCCAGCTCCAAACCATTGCAGGAGGGGATTTGGCCTCAGTACCGAACACAAGGAGGTTTCTGGGACCATTGGAATGAAAATTTAGTGCCTGGGGGAATATCTGCTCGGCAGCCCCCACATCCAACCCCAGCGCCGGGGATTTCGGGAGAGGAGGAGCTGCTCAGCCCCTCAGGCGGACTCCGGAGAATCCACACGGGGCAGCACACAGCAGCAGCTGCGGTCTGATGTTCTGCTGTGGGATGCGGTGGTTGTCGGATCACGGACGGGGCATTTCTCTCCTGAAATCCCTGCTGGAATCCCGGGGTTGGATGCGGGAGCTGCCGGGACCTGGCTCCGGTGGCTTCTCCAACCCGCTGCTGCCATCTGCTGCAAGAGACCTCCCTGGGAGCCAAAAACGCGGCTGGAAAACACTTCCCGAGCCAATCTTGCTGCTGTCACAGCTGGGCAGGTGCCAGTGCCTCAGTTTACCTGCAGGGAGGGTCTATCCTGATAAAAACACGGATCCACACAGCTGATTTCAGCTATCACAGCCTGAAGTATTGCATGTTTATTCTTTTTTGATCCATTCAAATATCGTCCATTCCCACTCCAGGAGGAAATACAGAGATTTTCTAGTGGGACAAGTCCTCCCCTGTGAGGCTGTAAGTCATGGAAAGCAAAAAGAGCAGAAAAAGTCCACATTTGATGTTGTTTCTCCCTGGAGAAGGGTGGTCAAAACATTTCAACTTGGCTTTTTTTTTTTAATGCCCATTTGTTTTACTTTCCCCCCCCCCTTTTTTTTCCCCCCAATTTTCCATGGTTTTCTAATTGATCTCAAGGCAGCTGGGACCAGAATGTGCCCTCTGGCATTGCAAAGGGCTGCCAGTCGTTATTGTTCGGCCCCAAATTTAATCTTTATCCAGAGTTTTGCTTTTGCTTCCATTTCAGTTGTAAATGGAATGAAAGAAAGAGAGAAAGAGAGAGAGAGAGAAAGAAGGAAAGAAGGAAAGAAGGAAAGAAGGAAAGAAGGAAAGAAGGAAAGAAAAAGAGAGAGAAAAGGAGAGAAAGAGAGAGAGAGAGAGAAAAAAAGAAAGAAAGAAAAAGAAAGAGAAAGAAAGAAAGAGAAAGAAAGAAAGAAAGAAAGAAAGAAAGAAAGAAAGAAAGAAAGAAAGAAAGAAAGAAAGAAAGAAAGAAAGAAAGAAAGAAAGAAAGAAAGAAAGAAAGAAAGAAAGAAAGAAAGAAAGAAAGAAAGAAAGAAATGAAACCACAAAAAACTTCTCCGAGAAGGGCAAGTCCTGCTCTTGTTCTGCTCTAATGCACAAGAGCAGCTGGGGCTGAACCAAGAACTTAAAAAAGCATTCATGATGTCCTTAAAATGAGGGGAGCAGCCAAAATCATCCCAGCACAGCTTTCAATTCCCTGCAAACAGGATTGGACCTGTTGGGAGCTCAAAGCTGGATTTGGGATCTTTTTGGGGTACCAGGAGAAAAATCCCGATGATGGTTCCTGGTTTAGGAGATGTTCTGGAAAGCTCTTTAATCCAGGACCTCTTGGAGCAGCTGCTGGAAGGATTTCAAGCCAAGGAAATGCACTGCTGTAGTTTGTTCCTTGGAAAATGAGGATTTGGGCCCAGACTCCTCCAGGGAGGTGTTGAACTGGAGTCAGTGTGAGCTGGAGCAGGAGCCAGAGGGGTGGAGGAGCTTCCAGGGTGACTCAGACTCGGGAGTTCAGGGACCAACAGCTGCTCCTGTGATGGCCAGAGGGGACTTTCCCTCACCAAAAGTCTGCACCCAAGGAGAAAGAGCCTTTCAGGGAACTAAAGGTTGGGATTGAGCATTTCACAGCTAAAGAAATTCCGTGTGGCATGCCCCAAACCCACGTCTTCCCCTCTGCTGAAGCCACCAAACCAGAAGGAAAAGAGCCCCAGGAGCAAACCTGTCCCCACCTGAGCTCCACCTGGAGCAGCAGCCAAGGGGCCCATCCCAGAGCCACGTCCCCACCACGCTCATGCCATGCCCAAGGGCCAAGCCCAGCATGCACAGAATCCACCTGGAAATTGTGTTTTCTTTACCTGGTTGTAATTACAGGTTTCACACCTCCAGAAATCCATGGCTTCAGGTCCTGGATGCTGGCTGCCAGCGGATTAGGAGAGCTGCTCTCCAATTCAGGGCCTCAAATCTCCATTTTTTCCCCCATTTTCCTGTGCCTGCTTCTCACACACTGATGGGAAGAGGTGGTTGGTCCCCTCCAGCCTCTCCATCCCACGTCACCAGCACCTAATCCCCGTGGTGAGCTCACATCCACCCCTGCAGAATAAAACAGGGAGCCAACCTTTAATTTGGCTGCAGAGACAAGTTAATTGTCACATCCATTTTAATTAGTGACCAGCACGTGCTCCTTCCTCAGAGCCTGACCGGTGGATCAGGGAAAGGTGGAGCTGTTTTGGCAGCTCTGGAATCAGTGATAGCATTTTCTGTTGCATGCCCAGCTCCCACCAGGGTGAGTTCATTATTAAAATTCTGATTCATTATATCATCTTCGTAGCTGCTTCATGGGCACAGGCTAAAATATTAATTGCAATCTATTTCTTGAGGACAAATCCCAACTGTTTCCCTAGAGATGAGTGTGGCACAAGCCCTGAAAAGGTAAGGAAAATGGGTGTTTTTCCAAGGGATGGCAGAAACCCAGGGGATAGATTTTAGGTTTTACCCTGTTTCCCTGAGGTGGGAGAAAAAAGACCACAAGGCTGTCCCTTGGCCAGTCCTTGCTGATAGATCACGTCCTTCCCTCTGTTTTTGGGCAAGGAGATGTCCTGGCAGGTGATTCCTGAACTACAGAGACCTCTCAAGGTCCTCATTTGTGATGTCTGTAGGTGTCACATGGAGCTACTGATAAATGTTGTGGCCAGCCCATTTATGGCAGATTTCCCACTTCTCCCAGGGCTGCTCAGAGCTGGAGCTCCCGAGCGCTTTTTCCTCCTGGGAATTCTGATGGATCTCTGTGAACTTTCAGCAGTGGCAGATTCCACCCTCACCTGCAGTAAATGGGAAGATGCTCAGGCACTACTGCACCGTACAAGCCGTGAGCCTTGGTTATTCCACACCTGAGTTTGCCTTTGACTTCAGCAGATTTACCTTTGGTCAGAGAAAAACCTCCTGACCCAGCCCATGGGAGCCCAGGAGCAAAATCTGCTGAGCTCCCAGCAGGTGCTGGAGGCTGCTGAGTGAGCCTACCACACCCCTGCCACCCTGGCAGGTCCTTTGCCCAGGGAAACAAGGGAAAAATGTCCTCAGCTTCGGGTTTGGGGGATCTCTGCTCCTGGGGGCAGCTCTGAGACCCCTCAGATCTCACCCGAGCTCTGCATAATGGCAAGGAGAGGGTCAGCCCAGGGCCTCTCTCATCCCTCTGGTCCTTCTCTTTCTTCTCTGGCACAGAGATCTGTAAAAGGGGGATGGAGATGCCCCAGTCCTGGAAACATTTAGGATCATCTTGGACAGGGCTCTGAGCAGCCTGATCTGGTTGAAGGTGTCCCTGCTCACTTCAGAGCTGGACTAAATGTTCTTTAAATGTCCCTTCCTACCCAAACCATTCCATTTTTCTACGATTCATAGGAATGACCTTGTCAGGGGATTGCTCATAGAGACACAAAATGAGATTAAATGACCCTCTCCTGCTGCGAGTCAGAATTCCCCACTTTTTGACCTCCTGTCTGCACCACACCTTTCTCCTGCCCCCAAACCCTTCTCCACGGCCCTTCCTCCAGCAGCCTCCCCAGCCCAGCTCCTCCTGCCTTGCACACCGACCCTTCCACGCTGGCATTCCTCCCTCCTGCAATGTGCATCCTCAGACTTCCAAAAAACCCACAGCTGGCTGAACAAAGCCCTTCAAGGTGACATTTGTCCAGCCTGGAAACAGAAGCTGGACCCCAATCACCACCGTCTGGGTTAGTTATTTTTTTTCCCTCCATCAGGCAGGTGTCCGGTGGGGGGCTGTGACCTGACATTGATGTTATAATTAGGCTGCTTTCCATCCCGCCCCTCCCGAAGGGAACAATCGCCGTCATTCTTGCCGGCGGTCAGAGTTCACCCAGGGCCCACGACGGCTGTGACGTTGATTGGCAGGTCCCAGGGCGGCCGCCGTCTCCTCCTGGTCAGGTCTGGGCTTATCAATTAGTGCCTGCACAGCTTAATGAGGTTTTGATGATGGAGGGCAGGCGAGATTTCATTCCCACCCGGGCAAACACCGTGGCAGTAACTTCGCTCCCTCTGGTGTGATATTTCCTTCCAGAGCTCCACAGCCAAGAAATTTCATAGGGAAAGGAGGAGCCTTTCTCTTTTTTTACAAGGAATCCTGGCTGGAAAAGTGTCCTGAGTGACAGGACACAACATTAGGAGTTTCTGAGGTGGCAGCTTCGCTGGGGTTTCAGAGCACTATGCTGATGGAGGGGAAAAATTTCAGCTGAGCTTTAAAAATCCAGGTTTTCTGTCAGTGGTCATTAAAAGCAGGAGGATTCATGCCACAAGAAATCCAATACAGCAGCGTGGTGCCCTGGTGATGGTCAGACAGCTTTCCCTGATGGGCTCTGTGAAACTGCACAGAGCTCCCCACATGGGATGTTTTAGTACTCCCACCTTTTGTTTTTACACTCAGAGAGAATCTCCCCCCTGGAAAAACAGCTCCAGCAGTGTCTGATGGGCTGGAGGTAGGACCAGACCAGGGAATTTACTCTGGAATTGCTGCACTGCTCACTCCAGAGACCAAACAAACTCAGCACAGCCCACAGGAGCATAAATCAAGCACTCAGGTGCCTCCAGCCCACAGCCACCAAATGGGAGAGGCTGTGGGACGTCCATGTGAATCCCCAGTTGAGGGGCATTTCTAATCCCCACAGCAGCTCAAGGATTCCAGGGCACAGCAGCAAACATCCTTGTGCATGAGCTTTGGGGACCCCAGGATACCCCTAGGGGCCTGATCCCATCAAATACTTTGATGGGTAATCCCATGGCCCTGCCATGGAGACCTTGAGGAGCGGCTGGTGTCCTTTGGGGATGCCCAAAGACAGGGGACAGTGGTGGCTGTCCATCCCCCACCCCTCGTGGACCTGAGCGCCATGGATCAGGACACCGGATGGGGCTGCACTGCCACGTTACCTCCAAGATTAAAACACTAAAACCCCAAAACTGGAGAAGCTGGAGGGAGGCACAAACTATTTGTGGCACCAACCATCAGCCTTGAGCTGCACAACCTCCCCAGCCCGGCCTCAAACCCTGGCATTATTCCTCACCCCTAAAACACAAGCTTGGAACATTCAGGACCTGCTGCAATTTGCCTCAGCATCTCCCCACACTGGTGAATTCAGCTCATCATCCCCTCTGAGGTGAGGTCTGGCTGTCCAAAAAGGAGATGGGTGCTCAGGGCTGTGTTTCTACAGCTGCAGATGCCCCAAATGCTGCCAGCTGTGGTTCTGGCTGATGGTGACCCCTCTGCATCTGAAGTGTTCTGGGGAGGAGATGCAGCCAGCGAGTGCTCCTTGACCACAGATGTTTGAGTTACAGGGCAGGCTGAACGGGTCACAGGGGGTTTTTCAGGCAAAACATCCAGCCAGAGTACATTTTCCAACCTAAACACTGAGCAAATTAAATGCTTGGGGTCAAAATTATGTGGGAGACGCGGTCAATCCATTCCTGTCCTCCCAGGGGGAATCCCACCAGCTGAGTGTGGTCATTTCCCCTGGTGATGGAGCCTGCTGGAGGTGACGTCTGCAGCAGGGTGGGTGAATCCCTCCTCTTCATCTCCATTGACACCTGAGGCTGGGGACGCCCTGGAAGAGATTTCCCAGAGCAGCTGTGGCTGTCCCTGGATCCCTGGGAGGGTCCAAAGCCAGGCTGGACAGGGCTTGGAGCACCCTGGGACAGTGGAAGGTGTCCCTGCCCACGGCAGGGGGTGGAATGGAAAATATTTAAAGTCCTTCCAACCCAAGCCTTTCTGTGATTCTATGACAGCACAAAAATTCGCTTTTCCTGTCCTAGCCACCTTCCCTGGGTACCAAAAGGCATCCCCAAGGCTGCTCAAACAGGGCATCACCCCCCTGCTGCTGCAGCTTCCTCCCGAGGTGTCAGCAACCAGCAGCGCTGGTGTTAAACGTCCCCTCACTGCCAGCCTGTCCCGCACGCCACTGAGTCATGAAGTGCAGCTGCTTCCAAGTGAAGGAGGCGAAAAAAAATGAGGCAGAGAGAGCTGAGGCAATTTTCCCAACATCCCTGGGGGCTCGGTGTCGGGAGCGCGGAGCTGATCCGCTCCCTTCGCTCCCCAGCCCTCGGTGCCACAGCTGAGGGGCTCTCAAGGGTGCTCCAGCTCAGTGGGTCCTTCTGCCACCTAAATCAGCTCTGAAAGGAGAAACCACAGCAAAATAAAAGCTCTGGCTGCAAATATTCTGATTTTTCTGCCTCTCCGGGCAGCCGTGTAGAGTTTTTCTTGCTTTTCTCCTCTTTCCACCTTCCTTTTTCTTCCAGGGTGGTGAAAAATGAGCAGCAACATTAGATCTGTCATCTTTTCAACAGCCCAAGCCCATCTAGAGGTGACCCCAGGACCACAAATCCCAGGAATCATGGCTATTTTTGGTAGGCAACATAACAAATTGCTGGAGGGGTGGAGGGTGGTGTAATTTCTCAGCTCCTGTGAGTAATTGCAATTCTCACCTCAAGGTGAGAGACTCCGAGGTGAGAAATCCTCAACCTGATAGCAACCAGGAGCTCCAGGGCAGTAGAAAACGGAGCAGTGATGGGCCCTGGTGTCCTTCAACCCCTTCCACCCTTTTGGGGTGGGTGTCCACCCTAAAACACCCCAAAATGACTTTTCCATGACCATCAGGAGGGATTTAATGGTTGGACACCGCTGCCGCCTGCTCAGGGGTCTCCACCACTCCTTTATACCAAACATTCTCATCCAGAATCTTCTCTCAATAAAGACAACTTGCCCACACTTGGGAGAAAAGGTTATTTTGGGGGACCCTGAAGCAAGAGCAAATCCAGCCTGTGGTATTTTTCCCTCGGGGCAGATGCAGAGAGAAAAAGCACAGCTTGGGAAGAGCTTTGCGACTCCGGGTGATATTTTTATAACCTCAGAAATCGCCTTTCACAAACACTTTTTTTTTCCCCCCCCAAAAGGGCAGCGAGAACAGGGTGTAGTTCAGCTGCAGATTTGTCATCAGAGGCTCCCAGCGGGGAGGAAAACTCTCCAGCTCCAAAGGGACCATCCAGGAAAAGCCAAGGGGTTTTCTGGAACCCTGGGAGCACCCAGAAAATGAGCTGAGCTGCCCTGAGGGATCCCTTCCTGTTTTGTCCTTCTCCCACACGGGTTTTTCTTAGGATGGAGAAAACAAGGGGCTGAAAAAGAAACGGAGGCCTCTTTCTTCTTTCCACGAATGTCGTGAGTCACCGGGCAAAGGGTTCCAGCTGCATCACAGCAGCCTCAGGAATGAATCAGATGGACGGGGCCTGGAGCTCAGCTCCACTCGGGTCTCCACAGGATGATAATAACGAAATCAGATCTCACTGGTGACGTGTCACGGATGATAATAATGAAATGACCTCCTCTGACTTGCTCTGCACCTCCACCAGCTGGATTTTCACCCCGATGGGGTGATGGAGTTGAGCATCTTCTCCCCTGAGTGAGCTAAAATGAGGAGTTGCTCTGGGTTAAAAATACAGTGGGAAAAAAAGTAAAAAAAATAAATAAAAAAGGAGAGAAGGGTTATTTTTAACTCAGAGCAGCTCTGATCTGGTTCACCACCCGGGCATGGAGACAGGGCTGTGAAACAAGGGCTGCTCAGCTCAGCTGTGGCCAGGAGGGGATATGGGGATGGGGAGAAATTCATTAACGAGGTTTTGCTGTTGACTTGGAAGCAGCTTCCCCCTATCACGGACACACAGAGCCTCCCAGCTCAGCTCCTGCCCCTGGGCTCACCCAAAATACCCAGCAAGGACAGAGGCAGATACTCCCCAGAAGCCCTGAGCAAGTGCAAAGTCTCCTTATTCTCCTTAAATCTCACTTGGTATTTTTGGTTCAGCGCGGTCTCTCTTAAACCCAGGTCCTGGAGGCTGCTGTGTCCCAAACAGGTCACAAAGTCAGGGCTGCACCGAAGGCACGGGGACATCTGTGATCCCAGTGGTAGCTGTGCGTGCCTGGGCATCGAGGTGGGCAACAATCTGTCCCCTGGAACAGTTTTCCTCTTCCCGAACCCCCCCATTTCAGCCAGGTCAGCTTCCACAGTGCAGGAAAACGGGATTAATTTGATTTCTCAGCGTGTCTTTGCCGTGACTTTCTTAGCCCATCAGTGCTGCTGCTGCTGAGTGACCGTCTGGGGAGATTTAATGCAATTTAGGCATTTTCTTAAGCAAAACAACAATACTAATTTATAGCTGCTCTGCATGGGGGTGGTGCCCCCCTGGGAGAAGCACAGGGATGATCTTGCCTCCTGCCCAGGCCCCCTCCTGGCACTTCTCAGCCCTGTTGCTGCCATCACTCTTGCATGTGACCCAATTTTTTTTAGGAAAAGAAGCTTTTGGGCTCACGCCCATCTGCCTGTCTGCCTTCTCTGTGTAATGCTGGGTGATTTCAACCCCGTTTGACAGGGGATGGAGGTCTTTGAGGTATTCATTTCCTATGAGCATCAGGGGGAAATCTGGAAATAAGCAGTTTTGGTGGCTTCCTGCTGTGTTCCAAAACTTTGTCCTGTCTTAAACAAAGGAAGTATTTAGTATTTAGCCTGGGACAGCACATGACCTCGATTTATCTCAAAGCAAATCCCAAACAGAAAGGAGATAAGCCTAAATTTATTGTGCACAGTTGTTTCTACACCAGCCTCTTGACCTTTGGAACCATGTGAATTATTCTCTTTCCACGTGGAGTTAGGATATTGCTGTGCTGATGTGTCCCCTCTATCCTGTGTAAGGTAAAATGAATTAATATTGGTTTAAATAATCAAATTTAATTGCTTAGGTAAAAAAAATTAAAAGGAATTTTCCCTGTGTGGGGAAACTGAGGCACAGAGAGGCTGGAGCAGCACCCAGGGTATGAGAGCTCGGCGCATTGCTGGTTGCTTTGGGAATGGGGAATGCTGCAGAGAAACTGGGAATGGCACAGGAAAAGGGGGAATGGTGCAGGAAAAGGGGGAATGGCGCAGGTAAAGGGGAAGGATTTGTGTAGAGAAGATGAAGGAACGGTGCTGAGAAGGGGGAATGATGTAGAGAAAGGGGAATGATGCAGGGGAAGGGCAACGGTGCAGGGGAAGGGGGAGAGGCGCAGGGAAGGGGAAAAGAGCGCTGAAGGGAAGCGGGAACAGCGCAGGAAAAGGGGAACGGGGCGCGGAAGGGGGAATGGGGCAGGAAGAAGGAAGGAATGGTGCAGAGAAGGTGAAGGAACGCTGCAGGGAAAGTGGAACGAGGCGGGGAAGGGGGCAGGTAAAGGAAAGGGTGCAGGGAAGTGAGAAGAGAGGAGGAAAAGGATAACGGTGCAGGGAAACGGGAGAAATGGGGCAAGGAAAGGGAAGGAATGGGGCAGAGAAGGTGAAGGAACACTGCAGGGGAAGGGGAATGATGGGGCAGGGAAAAGGGGAGCGGGGCAGGGAAGTGAGAAATGCGCAGGAGAAGGAGAACGGCGCAGGGAACGGGGAGAGCGGTGCAGCAAGGGCAGGCACGGTCCCCACTGTGATCCCCGGGCCATTCCCGCAATCCCGGGGGATCCCGGGCCCGCGCACGCCGCGCTCCGCGCCCGCTCACGCGCTGCCGGGGGGCGTGGCCAACCCACAGGCCACGCCCCCGCCCTCCCGGCGCCGCTGCTCCAGCTGCGGCCACGCCCACTCGCTGCAGGCCACGCCCCTGTCCCTAGAGCCGTCACTCCCGCTTTAGCCACGCCCTCTGCGTCTCTACACCGCCCCCCCGCTCGTCCCGGCGCTGCGGCAGCCCGCCTTGACCACGCCCCCTCCCACAGGCCACGCCCCCTGCTCCCTCCTCGCTTCCCCGTGGTGCCTCGCGCGGGGCGGGCACTGACGTGGCCGCATCGCGCCGCCATCTTGTGCTCCAGGGCGGATCGCGGCCGGGGCGAGCGGGCTCCGAGCGGGACCCTCCGAGCGCAGCCAGACCCACGGCCTGCGGCTCCCGACGACGCCGGTGGGTTTGCCGACATCTTCTTCCTCCCTCCTTTTGACCCCTTTCCCCCCATCACCACCACCCGCCCGCCGCGCCCCCACCCGCATCCCGCGGCCTTGGCGCTAAAGGGAGGCGGCGGCGGGCGCTGAGGAAGCGGGGCCAGGCTGTTCTTTCCTCCTCTTTCCTTCTCATTCCTTTTAATTCCTTCTCACACCATCTTATTCCTGCTCATTCCTTTTTCTCTCATAGAACCGGAGGCCTTCGGGAGCGGCGCTTCCCCATCCATCCCCCCCTCCACGTCTTTGGGTTGGAGGGGGGGAGAGAGTCGGGCTTTTCGCTTCCCCGCTTGTGGGTGGGATGGGGTGGGATAGGCAGGGGTGGGAAAGGGGAATCGCTCCGGCTCGCCAGCAGCTGCACGAGGCCCCTCTCCGCTCCCTCTAGCGATGGGATTAGACGGGATGGACTTGTCCTCCCTTCCCCAAACTCGCTCATTCCGGCCTCTGCCCCGCCCGTGGACGGCTCCGAGGAAAGAGAGGCATTTCCTCCTCTCCTCTCCCCCCGGAAACCCCCGTCTGGTGAGGGGAACGAGGCTCGGATGAAGCTCGTGGGGCAGAGGTTGTTTCTCCGTAAGCCCTTGGCTGCTGAGTTGGTGTTTTTTGCTGGGCTGAGGAGTTCAGCTTTATCCTGGAGCAAACAACTCTTGTTTGCCATCCGTCGGCTGGGGTTTGGTGCTGGGGGAGATCAGCTTTCCTTGGCCGAGCAGCTCCCGGTGGGAGGATATTATATTCTGTCTGAAAATACTCCATCCTGTGTCTGTGAGAGGTGATACTTTGGGGCTGATAAACCTCGGTGCGATGAAGTGATACCCAGCAGAGCGAGACCAAAACTCTGCCGGGCCATAAAACTGCCCCAAATGTTGTCGTGTTTGACATTGACCTTGTGGCTTTGCCGCTTTGCTCCTGCCAAAGCAAATTCCACAGGTTGATTGCAGTCGTGACCAGAGGTCTGGTGTTGAAATTGTAGCTTTGTCAATAACTTAAATTCCGAGTATTTATTTAATACTTCGAGCTTTGTCTTGCGAGACTCGCAGCACCCCTTTGCAGGGTATTCCATTAACCTTGTTTTCCAGGCGGAGAAACCGAGGCAAAGTGGATTTTTCCAAGGTCATTCAGCAATATCTTTCTTGCTATTTTTGCTGCTGATTTGGAGCGCTTCTGGGGGGAAAAAAAGGAAGTGTGGCTGAAGTGGAGGATTGCTATTTTGCTTTTATTCATGGGGTCTGTAATGGAATAAAATAGGAGTACAGTCTTATGGATAAAAGGATTCTCTGAAAGGAAGGTTTCTGGGATTGGTTTGATGCCACTGGTTTTCTCTGCTACAAGCATGTCTGCAGTGCTGGAGAGCCCTGTTGGGCTGCTTTCCCTGTTGGAATAATTGCATTGGGTGAAAGGGCGAGGAAACTCACCTCGATTGAACCTCCACAACTCAAACTCCCCAGCTTTGCCAAGTTTTTTGGTGCTTCCTGTGGCGGAGCATCAGGAATTAAAATGGCTCGAGCTGAGCCGCCCTCCCCTCAGAACAGCTTTTTGTGTGTGGTGTAAATCCTGTTAAAAGTCAAACCCCTCGGTGCAAGTTCTTTGAGAATCTCGAATTGGTTTCTCTGAGCATTTCCCAGGTTGTGAAATAGTTGGAATGTGGAAGGGCCTGGCAGGAGCTGTGCTCGTGCACCGAGTTCCCTGTGAGTGTTAGTCATGCTGACCAAGTGGGGGGAGGACCAGGCACGGCTTTTCAAGGCAAACCAAGCGTGTGTGGGAGTAGGGGCTGGATTCTGCTCCTGGGATTTCACCAAACTGTGCTGTGCTCCAGCTGCTTCAGGCAGGAGCATTTATACAGATAATCATCAGCTAAGCCATTGATGACATGAGTTGGTGGAAGGAGGAAAAGCTCAAACCCCAGGATTCCAGCTGAAATGGCAGTGGTGAAATTTAAAGAACCACCTTTACAGGTCCCAGAGGCTTTTATTTCTAAAACAACCTCTTCTTCTTAAAGATGGGCTTTCAAGCAAGAATTCTTATGGATTTCAGCAGCCTTCCCAAGCATCCAGCTTGCTTTACAGTAGTTAAATTTGGTGAACGTGAGCTAACTTTATCTGAAAAGGAATAGTTCTGATTCTTTTTTTAGAAATCTCTGGGAAGTTCTGCTCCTGGAATGCTACAGAGCTTGTGTTAGAGCTGGCGCCATCCTCAGCCATTCCCTTTCTTTTACTGATGAGTAAAGAAGTTCATAATCAGCTTCCTACTACAGCAGCTGTTTTTTCTGTGTAATTCAGCATTTTTTTTCTTTCTGCTTGCGAGTATCCGATTTTATTCCTTATTTTTAACACGCAAACGTCGGAGGGGCTGTGGTGGAGCTTCTGCTGATGTTTCAGTTCTAGTAAAGCTCTCGTGTCTAACACAGCTCTTGTTCACCCACTGCTCTGGTACCTCACAACTCAGAGGCTCAGCCTTGACATTTCCCCCAAACCAAAAGCCAATTTCACTGCTGGATGGAGCTCTCTTGTGAGTTCTTGCCATTTCTACTAGGAGTGTAAATGTTGACTTAGTGCCCAGTTCACAGAAATGAATAACAGGATATTTGGCTTAAAATTGAAGATTTTGAACTAAGGAACAATTCAGCCTCAAAAACAAAGAAACACCCCGACTGTGCTTATCTGAAAAGAAATTCTTTGTACCTGCCAGTTCTCACACCAGTGTACCCAGTGCTGAACTGGTGGGCAGAAAGTCACGGGCCATTCTCGGGGTTCACAGCTGCATTATTGGCACCACAGTATTTCCTGAGCAGGGAGGGCATGGATGCAGCTCCCTCTGTGCTTTTCACCTGTCAGCCTGTCCTTTAAATAAGATATTTTTCAGACCAGATACCTGTTTCTCCTCTGGGTTGGTTTGTGTGCTCTCGAGTTATGGTGGTGTATAAATCTTTGAAATAGTTGGAGGTTTTGTTGTGAAACAGCAGCAGTTTGCTTTCCTTGCTTGAAGGTGAGAAGAAGGGAGTAATTCTGATTTGGGATTTAAGTATCAAGTCAAGCAACTCACCCTTTGATACTGACTCTTTTTATTCTGGCCATTATTTTAGGAGTGAGTTGTTCTCATGTCTGAGAAATAGGCATGACCCCAAAGGAAATTTTCCCTCTTGTCCTTGTTTTGATCTTGTAAGTCAAACTTTTTTCTGTTTTCTGCCACTCCAAGCCCAGTGCTCTCGAGAGTGGGAAATGTCCTGTCTGGGTAAGGTGTTAGACAGGAGGGTGTTCAACCTCCTTGGGTTAAACAAAGGTGCTGGACAAGGAGATTTCCTTTCCCCCAGCATCTCACCTGTGCTTGGCTCCTCCTCCATCTGCCTTGGACGTGCACAGTGCTTTTGGACCCCTTTTTAGCTGAGCCCTGCAAGCCTTTGGTGGCCAAATCCAGCAGTTCCCATTTAGATGCCAGCAGACTTATGTGTCTTTAATTTCAGTGCTGCTACCTTTTCCCTCAAATAACCAGGTTATGATCCTTCGGGACAATTTTCCATCCCAAGCTTGGCGGGAGCTGTGGGGAAATGGTTGCCGTTGATGGTCAGTGTTGATTTCCACAGTTAACACTCCTCTGGTTCTAATGGTAAAAATTATAAAGGAGTTAGCACTTAATATTAATGGAGAGCTCTGGGAAGATGTTGTTGCCATGGCCTTTATTGCAGTGCTGTTTGTGCAGGAGAATGAATCACCTGGTGAACAAAGAGCCCGACCTGCTTGCTGGCTGCTCTTACATTTTACACGTAATCCGTGCCCACTGATGCTGATATGGTCTAAGGGAACTCAAATCAAAATTACCTGAGCTAAATTTCAGTGTTAAGGCCCCAAAGTTCAAGGATTTGAGTTGATAAATGGTCAGCTCTCAGGTTAGCAGATGTGGAAGGCCAGTAAACTGTTTCTAAAAATAGTTGAATGTAGCTGCACTGGAGTAGTGTATTGGGCCACCCTGGCTATATATAAAGAGGTGTTTCCAAAATTTGCTGTCACAGAAGGCTTTAATCTGTAAAGAAATTATTTCAGGTTCAAGAGAACACATCAGTACTGTTCCCTGCTGAGTGGGGGTGTGAAACACTGGGGCTGTAGAATAATCCCGAATTTTAGCAGTGTTCTATTCTTGTTGGATCTCTTCTCACATTCTCCTTTAAATCACACTTTATATTGTTAAGAACAAGCTGTCGGGTTAGATTTGCACTTTAAATTACTTGCCAGTTGTTCTTGCATGTTACACCAGTAACAGCTGTTGGAGTTTCATGGGGGTTTTAAAAAATGCTCTCATCTCTTATTTGCGCATTGGTTTGGTGATCTCTTGTGTGAATATTTTGCTTCTCTTGATAATTTAATTTAAAACAGTCTGGAATGCTGTAAGTGAGAAAGAATGGTCCAGGCCAACTAGTGATAACTGGCTGAATTTCAGATCAGTATTTCTGGTAAATAACAAATTGATCCATTTTTGTTCCCCTGTGACTGATAGAACCAGTATGTTAATACCAGGTTAGGAATTTGGGGGCTTTCTAATTGTTTTAGACATGGTGTTAAAGCTTAGGCCAGTGTCAAGTAAATTTTCCTTTAAATGGAGATGAAATTTTGGTATTTCTTAACTTTGGGCAAGTAAAACTGGAATGTTTAATCCATTGCCTTTGGATTAAACATTCCAGTTTTACTTGCCCAAGAAAATGGAACAAGGTGCAGGAAGGAGCTTTTTGGTAAACCTGCAGCTGCTGAGGGTTTTACCTATGCTATAATATTTTGTCTGATTGTAGCCATGTAGCTCAGTGTGTCATTGGTAGTGGCACCGTGTTTATCTCTCCTTGAAACTGGCATTTAAAACAGGATAGGAACATCCCAGGGAGAGGAGCAGCTCCCAGAGACAGCAAATGCCCTCTGTACCTCTATCCCAGCCTGCTGTGCAGGGGAGGGACAGAGGCTTGAACTTTCCTTGACTGATCTTATCACGGAACCATAAAATCCTAGAATGGCTTGGGTTGGATGGGAACTTAGAGCTCCTCTGATTCCAACCCCCTGCCATATTCGTGGCTGCTGGGATTTTCAGACTGCCAAAATCATAGGCCCAGCAAGCTTGATTTTAGCACTTGCAGAGTGGGAGCCTCACGTGGTGAGTGCTGGTCCATAGAGGTGAAATTAATGTATACTGCAGTATAGTTTGACTAAATAATGCATATGGCATCCTCTGCCTTGGCCTCTCATTTTGTCTCTGGTATGTTTAAAGAAAAGGGTGTAAACCTAATTGAAACACAGGAATACAGAGACGCAGAACTTCCGCACTTCCTAATGTAAACCTAATTCCTGTCTCAGGGGAGTTTATGTGGTCAAAAGGAATTTTTTCAGAGGTGTAAAACTGAGGTTCTGTGGGAATTTCAAGGTGTGTTACGCTCTCTTTGGTGGCCTGCCCCCCCTTCTGCTCGTACATCCGTGGGGTCGCTCACCAGGCTCGCCCCAGGAGCTTGGAGGTCAAGCAGCAGATTGGACTTCTCACGATAAGCAGCCTGAATGAAATGACGTTCAAATGCATTAATGTACGTTTGAATATGAAATGCTGCAGGATGATTAAGTGGTTAGTGCTCTTTGGCCTTGAGATATTCCTCAGAGCTCTTATTCTAACCACCTACAATTAATAAAAGCAGATTCTGCTTCTTCCTCATGGGCCGGATCACTTTAAGAACCTCCGGGCTGCTGCTGTTGCAGACACTCATTCATTTTTAACTCCTCGCTCTGAGCCTCTGCAAAAGGCTGCCTGTTCTCCTCATGGCTTATCTGAATGTATCACTTACTAGAAAACGGGCGGCTGAAAATGCTTTTGTTTCATGAAATGAAACTGCAGCTTCCCCCTTGAACGTCAGCGCTGCTCTTCACCCGTGGCACATTGTCTTAGCCCGACCTGCCTGACGGGTTTTTAGTGCTGCTCAGGTGGAGTGCAGCGTGTTGAAGTGCTGTAGGGCTTCCATGGGCAGGGACAGACAGACACTTCGGTGCTGGGCTGAGCTGGCTCTGGTCAGGGGTGCTCAGCTGCCGTTTCCAGAAGCTGGAGTTGTGCTGAGGGAAAACACACGCCGAGCTCTGTGAAAACAGTCTGTGCTGTTTATTCAAATCGTTCCCTTTCATACTCAAATCTTCCCACTTAGCCTGATGGATCCCTCTTTTGAAGATGTGCTCAAGCAGCTCACAAGCCTACAAGCGGCTCACAAGCCGTAGTCTTTCATGTTTTCAGGAGTTTTATCCAACTTGTGCTCCTAAAACGATCGGTGTAGCAATTGCTGACAACGTTTTGTGTGGAGGGAAGGAGGAAGTTAAACTTCAGTAAGGAATACAGGTCAGATATTGGTGGGTCAGGATACACATTGCAAGGGGGGATGATGCCTGGGAGTAACAGGGGGTTTTGCTTAACTTAATATACGAGGAGATTGAGGATTTGACCAACTGTGCAAGTAACGGGCTGGAATGGGAAGTGAAGCTCGGTCCTGGAGCGCAGAGGGAGCGGTCGCGTGATCCCTCAGCTGAGCTGTATTAATGGAGGCAGCCAGCGAAGGCAAGAGAGGAGCGGGGAGTACAAACCTTGGAGTGTGAGTTCCTTCCCTCTGGGAAGAGATGAACGTGAGTAGCTTCTGGTCAGGGGATGGTCCCACCCATGGGGAGGACAGGGACCCTGCGCCAGCCCTGTGCAGCAAAACCCTGATGGGACCAGAACAGTTTGTGGGACTTCTGCAGATGGATTTCTCTTTTTTTTTTTTTTTTTTTCTTTTAGACAGCAAGGATTCAGTTACTTTTTAGTCAACTTGTAAACACACTTTTCTTGCAGGAGTGGGCTGAAAACTATACTGTGCTGCCTATAAAAATAAATGTGACTTTTTGTAATGCCACCTACCCTGAAGTACCAAATAAAGTTACAGAATCGGTTTGAATAGGAGGGATGTGCAAGAGAACAAGAGGGGAAGGGGAACCACGTGCTTAAATGGATCTTAACTTCTTATTCTTCACAGAAAGTAAAAATAGGGAGGATGGGTGGTATAAAAGCAGCTTCAATGGTAAAGGGCAGGCTTGACCTGGAAATAGCTGCCAGGAAAACAAGGATCTAACGGGATTCACTGCTGTTAGTGCCAAGAACAAGCAACTTGTTCAGCAGCCTGCGACTTCTCCGGCGTGTGGAAAGATGTCATGGATGTAAATGATAGGATTTTGCTCTTTTACCTAATTACTGTGATCAGTCTGAGCATTTGATAACCTATTGCGCTTTTAAAAGTGTGCAAACCAAAGAAAGGGGTTCTTTGTGCAGGCTTCTAAGGTTCTCCTGCTGCAGAAGTTCTCGCGGTCCCTTTCTGTGAGCTGTGGTGAAAGGTCACGGTTGAGGCCTGACTGCTGCTTTCCAGATGAAGCAGGAGATAGAGGTGCCCTGAGCAGCCAGACAAAGGGAAGCTTTACAGCCTCCCTGCCCTCCAGCCCGGTGAGAGCTGGGCTGGCATGGGAGATTTCCTGCTGTGGAGAAATGGGGACTGCAGCAAAACTGTTTTCTCTGCTTCCTAATTAACCTTCCTGTTTATACAGCCTTCATATATTCCAGTGGGAGTGGAACATCCATGGTCATGCTGCAGAAATACGAAAGGAAATGGTGGAATAATAGAACTTTTAAACCTCCCCTTTGGTTTTAATCCCCAGGCTGCCCAGTCTGGTTTGTAGAGGAGTTCAGTTTTAAAGCTTCGGTCACATAAAATAAGTGAATCTTGGACTCGAGTTGCTTCAGCCAGTCGGTGTGCGGGCATTGACGTTCTTCAGGAGCTCCGGGGCGGACTCTGAACTTCCCCGTGGAGCTGTGGGTGCTTAGGCATGTGACTTGGTTAATGTTACAGAGTTTAACTTTTGGGTTGAAAATTGTATCCAGCAAAGCTTCCTGAAGAGTCCAGAGCTGCTCAGCCCTTCCCCAGCGCAGAGTGGGGAAGCCAGGCTTCAGACGTGACTCGGACATCACTAAACAGAGTGGGGAAAGGCTTTTGTGTTGTGGTGTGCTCTTTAATCCAAATCGTGCTTTATTGTTCTGAAATAGATATTCTGTAAAGTCTCTTTCTAGGGAGAGTTTTGCTTCAAGTACAGCTTCATTGTGAAATACAGAATATTTCCAGAGATGATTCAAACTTCACGTTATGCTGTAAATTTGATTTGGTGTACAGGAAGCTCATGCTTTGAATGTATTGGCTGTTTGTGCATCTCGTCTGAAACTTGAATTTTCAGCTGGGCTCTATCTCTTCTTAAACTGACACCTGAGAGCTTCTAGAGCCAGCAGCAGGGAGGGTGTGAATTGTCCCTGTCACCCTGTAACTTGTCTGTGAAGCTTCCAGGCTGCTTTCTCATGCCTTGTATGAGCACAGCAGTAGTTCTCATGGGGATTTCAATCCTTCTGTAAACCGTGCAGGAGTAAGTTTGGAGAGGAGGGGAGTTTGTGATGGGACGGGTCAGGTCCCAAGGGCACAGGGAAGTGTCTGAGGCTGGAGTGCAGAGGCAGCTTCTGCAGTTCCTAAACAGGAAACTCCTGCTGACGTTAATCACTTTAATCGCCCAGGCAGGAGTGTTGGCTGTGAAGGAAGTGCTCGTCTCTGAGCCTGCTCTTTTAGCGTGGCTGTTAATTCTCCATGGTTAAGTTTGATTAAATGTGGATCTGCTTCCTACAGAAGGTCTCCCTCCGCTGTTAATGAAAGTAACTGCTCTGTGTTTATGTGCTGTTCACAGACCATTTCCTCGGGGATGGAGAGGAAGGAAACTCTTCCGAGTAGGAGAAAATCCAAGCTGTATTCAGAGTTTCCTTCCCAAAAGAAGGACCAGCTATTGCTGTGCTAAGCAAAAACTTGTTATCTGCAGGTCAATTGGGAAAAGTTTGTTTAATGGTGACACTTCTGTGCAGACAAATTACCCCATAACAATGGGGAGCATAGTGGTCAGCTGCATGGATTTTGCAAGGAAAAGTTTGAGAACAGCAATTAATGCTAAAATCTGTGAACGGATATTTGAAGCATTTCAAGCACTTAAAGACAGTCATTTCATGAGCCCCGAGTTTTGGCACATCTGTTTGTCTTTCTGTTGCTTCAATGGGGTGAAAATGTTCAGTGATGGCTGGGGTGTCTATAAATGATTCACATTATCTCTTACTTTGGCTTTTTTGTGGGTTTTATGTCGTGGTCAGAACACAACTGGCGGTAACTCATGAGTGATACTCTGATCTTTTTTCCTCCAGACTTCACTGGCCAGTGAGAACATATCTCAGCCATGGGAAATATTTTTGCTAACCTCTTCAAAGGCCTTTTTGGCAAAAAAGAAATGCGTATTCTAATGGTTGGCCTGGATGCTGCAGGAAAGACAACTATATTGTACAAACTTAAACTTGGTGAAATAGTAACTACTATTCCTACCATAGGTAAGAGCTTTATGTTTCTCTAACTGATGGCTTTGAGATTTGGGTCTCAGCTGATTTAAGTGACTTGTCTGTCAGAACCAACACCTGCTCAAGCTGTGGTGTGAAGGTGGCAGAGCCAAATGTTCTGCCATGGCAGGAGGTTGTGACTCTTTTCTCACTCCACTGCCTCTCATCAGTTGCTTGTGGAATGAGCCTTTGTGGGCCACAGAAAGGCAGTTTGTCTCCCAGGCTGCTGTGGCATCATGTCAGTCAGACTGAGTAGCAGAGGATTCACCTTTTCTTTTTCTCTTTTTTTGTATTGGAGGGCATTAAGATTTGCAGTTCTTAAAACCCTGGGGAGGTTGGGTTGGGTTTTTTTTTTTTGTTGCTTGGCTTTTTTGTTTGTTTGTTTGTTTGTTTAGGGTTTTATTTTAGGCAACATAGGTTGTTTTTTGTAGCTACTCAGGTGGCAATTAGATTTGTTCATTGGGGTGATGGTGGGAGCAGAACAACCTGTGTTTGTCTGCTTGGAGGGCTTCAGCACAGGATTCTTCTGGTTTAAAGTAATTCCAGTTTTAAGTGAACTTTTTTTAATGATGACTGTCAGAATGTGACTTGCTAAATACAACAGGCCAGTTATGTTTAAGTGAGATCTGTGCCACGATCTCTTTTTCAGGTTTCAATGTGGAAACAGTAGAATACAAGAACATCAGCTTCACAGTGTGGGACGTGGGCGGTCAGGACAAGATCAGACCCCTCTGGCGTCACTACTTCCAGAACACACAAGGTGAGTCCACACACCTGCTTCCCAGCTTTCCAGAATCTAAGAGAGTTTTTTGACTGTCTTCACTAAGTTAATTTTGCAAGTTTCTTGGAGGGGAGTGGAAATATTTATTATTCTAGAAGGGTGTGTTTGTGTGCTGCTCTGGCTCTTCTCTTAAGCCACTGCAGGTTCGAAGAGGGGTGGGAAGAATTTCAGAAACCAGTCTTCCTTGTCCTTCTGACTCAGAGAGAGTTCAGGAGTTTGTTTTTCTTCTGTCAGCATCACAGCTCTGCCCTCACTTCAAAGTAGAGTCTTCACTGAAAGCTCTGCAGCCCCATGAACTGAGTTTGTCACTTCTGTCACTGCTTGGCCTTTTTCGTGTGCGTGTCTTTGAGTCCTGCCACAGCATTTCAGGAGCTGCTGCTCCCTGGAAAATGCCAAGGGGTTGTGTAGAAAAAATACCCAAGTTGCAAAGCAATTGCAAACCAACACCAGTTTTCACCAACTTTGAGCAAGAACAGACTTCCTCCCAGACATGAGATCTCAAGTTTGTGTTTATTCCTGTTTGCTTATTTCTAGGTCTGATTTTTGTGGTTGACAGCAATGACAGAGAACGTGTGAATGAGGCCAGAGAAGAGCTTATGAGAATGTTGGCAGAAGATGAGCTCAGAGATGCTGTTTTATTAGTGTTTGCTAACAAACAGGTATGTCCAAGAAAGGTGTCTGTCTGTTGGAACCCTTGAAAACTTCCAGCATCCTTGTGAGTGCCAGATCTTGACCTTGATTTTCATATTTTCAGTGTATTGATAAATAAACTCAGAGTAAATGGCCACTCAGGTATGTTGAAGGGAGAAAACCATGGATTAATTTCTCATCTGAAAGGAGCATCCTTCTAAACAGTCTTGGCTAAGAGATCTTCAGTTTTAGTGAAAACCAGTTCGGTTTTTAAGGTTGACATGGCTCAATTACAGCACCTGGCCGAACTCCCTTCAGAGAGGAATGCTGGAATTCCAGAACCTCCCTGAATTCCTCATTTAGGGCGTTTGAGGGCACTGCTGGTGTTGGTGGAAGCACTGGAGTTTAAGTGTGCTTATGTTGACCCGTGAGCTGGGCTCTCCCAGTCTCAGAGCTGGCTGAGAGTTCTGCCTTTTATTGCTCGTAGAGGTCTTGGCAGCTTAACCCTAAATGTCAAGGGCCTGAGATGTGACCAGGAAATGTAAAGAGGGAATAACATCCTGCCCCACTGATTGCACAGCCTCAGCTGGGAAGGGTGAAGATGCCGTAAGTCATGTCCAGGGGCAGGAAAGGTGGGCTCTGAAGAAGCTGTGCTCAGCAGAGTAGTACTGGGTGATAAAAGTTGGTCTTAAATCATAACTGCAGTCACAGAAAGGATACTCCTGAGTGGAAACAGACTTGGAATGGTGAGCAGTATCAGCACTGAGGGGGTGACTGGATCCAGGCATCAGCTGTCTCGCTTCCTTATGAAATATTCCGTAATGGTGATTTAGAGTGGGTTAAGCCTTTGAGGCTTTTGTCAGTGTTGGGGAAATAACTTGAATATCCAAGTAATGCACTGGGGTTTTCTGGAAGAGAAGTTCTGAGAGCTCTTAACTTTCTTGCAACACCTTTAAAGCTGGTGATGAAAAGAGTGGGGAATGACTGTTGTTGCTTCCCTCAGGACCTGCCGAACGCCATGAATGCAGCAGAAATCACAGACAAACTTGGACTGCATTCTCTTCGTCACAGGAACTGGTACATCCAGGCAACCTGTGCCACTAGTGGAGACGGTCTCTATGAAGGACTGGACTGGTTGTCCAATCAGCTCCGAAACCAGAAATGAAACCATACACCTTCCTCTTCCCTCTTTTTCCACCCCTCCCTCTTATTTCCTCCTATTCGCCCTTCGCTTTACTCTAATGTGGCAAACTGTGCTACTTTGTGGTATTGAGTGCCGGAAGCTGTTTTCATTTCTTTTTGTCACAGTATATATTGCATCATGCTGTAAATGTGGCAAATACAAGCCTGAAAACAGTTAGGTTTCTTATTTAATGTAAATAGTTTTTGTTTCCAATGAGGCAGTTTCTGGTACTCCTATGCAATATTACTCAGCTTTTTTTATTGTAAAGAATCAAGTCACTGTTTAGTACCTGGAAGGGAATTAAGTGGGTTAATAACAAAAGGGTTGCCAGTGGTCCTTGTGCAGTAGAGCTGGATTCGATCTTGGTTGGGTTGTGAGATCTGTGAGATCCATTTTGGTGGTTGGTTTTTAACCTGAATTCTGTATTTTTTTAAATAGACAAGGAAAAGTAAAAACACTTAAAAACACACAAACGTTTGACATCGCTTCTGCTGCTCCAGCTCTAACGTGGTGACTCTTGATTCTTTTGAAAGGGTGAAGCAATGACTGACACCCAATTAGCTTCATCTGCTTAACGAACAGATCATAAGTGGTAGATCTCTGGCTCTTTCTGTAGCTCCTAGTCTGTGCTCATCTTCGTTCACAACCGTTCAAAGACTTGCCGGGCCTGGTTTAGATGAGCTTTGCAGACTCATGCTAAACATCTGACTTTTGGTTCAGGTGAGATTTCTCGTTTCCATTGAACTTGAATCATTTCCAGAAGTCGACATTTTTAGCCTGTCATATTTGTCAAAAAGTGTTTTGTACTTTTCTTGTGTGTAAACCACTCCAGAAGGCAAAACCTTTCCACAGGAAGCACAGCCTGTCCTAGTCCTAAGCTCTATAGGCAGAAAGTACTGTACTTAACGTAAGAATTGCCATGAAAAACACCAAACATCTATGTATAGTGTCTAGAGAAAAAAACAAACAAAAAAGCATGAGAGTTTGGAGAGTCATTCCACTCTACAAGTATTCAATCCCATTTTGGAACAATCCCATATCTGTATATGTGTGAAAACCCTTGGCATCCCTCATACTGCAAGGTTCAGATTTGCCATCAGTTTGATAAAAAAAAGACCTCTTTACTTTTCTTTTGTATTTTGATAAACACTGAAGAAGCTGGAGCTGTTAAACTTTAACTCGAGGAACTATCAGAACTGGTTTATTTAGTGTTGTGGAAACCTTTATTGCTTTCAATACACAACTAGTAATCAACTGTTTTGTATACTTGTTTTCAGTTTTCATTTCGACAAACAAGCACTGTAATTAAAGCTATTAGAATAAAATCTCTTAACTATTTCATGTTTTTTATGCCTTGCTGTTCATTCGATCATCTTGGCAGAATCATAATTAAATACTTGTTGAATAAAAAGTTTCATGAAACTTGCACTGGTATGGTGTTGGTTTGTATCATCTTTGTTCAGGGGATCCAAGTCCAGGCAGCGTTTTGCCACATCACGATTTGCACAAAAAAATTGAGGATATCTCCTGTATTTTCCAAGAAATGTATCTTTCCTGGTTGGAACCCTGCAGGTGAAATGGTGGGTGGTGCTTGTTGGGTTCTACTGGAGTTACTCTTGCTTCTGGGGCAGCACAGCTTCAGCTTCTTGAGTAGCCCCATCACTTCCCCAGACAGGTCGTTCCTCCTGCTGATCCTAGTTAATTACAGGATCTGTGAATTAGCAGTTTTGTGAGGGGAAAAAATAGGAATTCCGCCTTCCTCAGTGCTGTGTTTTGCATTTTTTCCTTTCTGCAGTCCCTCTGGATCCGGGACAGAGCTCCTCCTCCGCGTGATCCTGCTGCCTTCCCTGTCAGCTGCAGCTTCTCCTCCCCAGTGCTCAGCTCGGGCTGCCCGCCAGCTCCCGGCTGTTTTCCTGGCTGGAGCTGCAGCAGATTGCCCATTACACAGGCTGGAAAGCTCTAGGAGGAAAGGTCTGTCCTGCAGGTTAGAGAGCAGATTCCCTGTGGGGAAACCTGGCACTCCGGGTGGGTAACAGGGACTGTAGCTGGGGCCGTAGTAAAGGGTAAATAGCACTGGGCAACCTGGGATCCACAAACCTGCGAGTCAGAAATCCACCTTGGAATTTCAAGCTCTGAATCGGGATATTTGCATCCCTAATATAGGGCAGGACAGCTCTTTATTCCTGTTCTGGGAGGGAATTGAAGTTGAAGGGCCAGCTGGGTTAGGATGCTGCTCCTCTGCATACAGAATTTCCTGAGAAAAACGGAATGTGGTGATGTTATCAGAGCTGTGCTGTGCCCTCTGCTCTGGGCAGCACCCGCTTTGTTTGCTCTGTTCCAGGCTCTCAGCCTGGAATTTTGGCCACCCAGCAGCTGGGCAGGGGGTGGCTCAAGCCCAGGGCAAAGGATCCTGCCCAGTCCCCCGGGAACGTTGCAGTAGCTGGACAGGGATGGGGCTGGGCTCCTTTACCTTTTGAGGGGCTCCTCCCCCTCAGTTTTGGCTTCCCATGTTTCTCAAACTGAGTTCCTCACACCTTGGTTTTGAACGTGAAACAGGAAGGGGGGAGAGCAGGAGAAAGCCTGGGAGACTGAACTGAGCTGGGCCAGCAGTGCCCCGGCCCCTCTGCCAGGGGGCTGGGCAGATCCACACCCTCTGCGTTTGCTGAGGAGCTGTGGGGGCAGATCATCCTGGCAGATGCCACACATCCATCCCAGAGCTTGGGAGGTGAAGATGGGAAGTGGGAGCCCACGGAGGGAGCAGGACACTGGGATTTGTGGCATTTTTTCTCTGCTTGCTGTGCTGTTTCCACTCTCCCATGGCTCCGTTTTCAACCTGCTGCCCAGTTCCCATTAGGCAGAGTCCTGTTCTGGGCTGTTCCCAGCAGGCTCCAGCCACAGGTTGGATCCCAAAATCCCGTGGGGGTGACGCCGAGCTCAGCCTGGTGAGCACCAGCAGGGGCAGAGCCCCTGGCCACGGAGCGCACGGGCTTGGGGCCCCCCAGCTGTGCCCTGGGGATCCCTGGGAAGGACCCGGAGCTGCAGCTTAGAGCACGAGGAAGAGCCCTTGTGCCAAGAGCCCGTCAAGCCCAAAACTCGTGTTGGGGTGGGGATCACCGAAGGCTGTGACGGCTCCGCAGAATCTCCCGCTGCTGGGGCCGAGCACGTTGGGACAGAAGGGCTTTGTCAGCTCCTGAGCACGGTCCCACTGGGCTCCTGTCCACCAAGACACACAAACCCTCCCTGTCTTCAGCTGCATCATTAATTACACGAACGAGGCCCTCGTGCTTGGCACGGCCACGCCGCGGCCGGCGATGCTCCGGAGCTGCTCGGGACACCCCCTTTCCATTCGGATCAATATTTCTATTTATTGGTGTAAAATTCCCCTCTTTGGGTATGCCAGGAACACAAAAAATGTGTTGAGGGTTTAAATCCTGGATGGGAATGGAGTTTGCTGCTCCCTGGGGTGGGTGGATGTGGCCAGGGCAAAAGCCTATGGAAGACACCTGGTCCCATCCACTTTCTCCCCAGAAGCTGAGGAATTATTTAGGTGTCCAAGGGCAGGCTGGACAGGGCTCGGAGCCACCTGGCCCGGGGGAAGGTGTCCCTGCCCACGGCAGGGGGAATGGAACTAGATGAGCTTTAAGCTCCCATCCATGCAGCTGATGAACTTAGGGAATTTTTAAAGAAAGAAACTCTTCAGCCACTGACATGGCAAGCACTCAAGGGCAGGGAAAGACGACAAAACCCCTTAATAATAACAATAATAATAATCTCTTCCAAAGTCTCTATACATAAACACGAGGTATCCACAGCAATTTCAGCACCACAGCCAGAACCACCCTAGCACCAGCCCCCACCCACAGCATCCTCCGTGCTCAATCCTGCCTGGATGGATTTTGGGGAGTGAGGAGAAGGGTGCCCAGGCCCTGCTGCCCCCCACACCCGCTGGTGCTGCCCCTGGGCGGGCAGGGAAGGGGCTGCTGGCACCAAACCCTTAATGCCCTTTGCCAGACTCCACCCCGGCGCCAGCGGGGCTGCGGCGTTTTTCATTTCATCGCCTTAAAAAATATAAATCTATGGAAGATCTCCCTGAAACAGCCCCAGGCCCCCTCTCAGTCCTCCGAGTCGGTGTCGTGGCGCTGCCGGACCCCGCGGGCCGGGGGGGAGCGGGACCTGCTCCTCTTCCTGCCCTTTCGCCGCGGGGACGGCTGGCGGCCCCGGCCGTCCCTGCTCCGGCTGCGCGGGCGGGCGGGGCTCCGGCCGGAATCGCCGCTGCTCGCCGAGGATTCCGCGTCCCGCCGCCGCCGCCGGCTGCCGTGCCGCGAGGCCTCCGAGTGCTGCTGCGTTTTCCTGCGGTGGTGCCTGCGGGGACAGGGGGGAAGTGACAGTAGGGATGCCAGCAAAGTCATTCTGGGGGTGAAAAAGGGCTTTTGGAAAGCCAGGAGATGCCAAAGGGGCATCCTGGTGCCAGCCATGACCACGTGGCTCTCCTGAATCCTTCCTCCAGTCTTCCACTGATGATGCCCCATCCCAACCCAGCTACCTCCTGTCCCGATCCGGGGAAGAATCGGAGGATGATGGGGCAGCATCCTTCTTGGAATGCTTGTTGTTGTCCTTCTTCTTCTCCTTCTTATGTTTCTTCTTTTTCTTGTTCTTTTTCTCCTTCTTTTTCTCCTTTTTGGATTTTTTGCTGCTCTCAGGTCTGCAGGGAAGAGATCAAGCAATAAGAATCCCTGCACTGCGCATCCCTCTGGCTCCAAAAACTCATCCCCATCCCTTTTTCCAGGCACATCCCTCGTTTGCCAAAGAGAAGCCCACAGAGGTTTTTGGGGATGATTCAGAGAGATGCAAAACAAGCCCAGTGCCAAACGGGGCCATGGAAACATTTTGTAAAATATTTCCCACAAAAGCAGGGCATTTCTGGGGGCTTCCCACCAAAGTGGGAAAAATCCTCACCGTTTCTCCTCCACCTTCTCCTCCTTCTCCTGCTTCTTCTTGGAGCCAGGTATCTCTGGGCTGCTGGAGACTTTCTGGTGCTAAGGTTGGAGAGGGGGAAAAATACAGAGTGAATCTGTGAGCCCATAGCTTGTAATTGCAAGACAAAGGGCTTTTATTCCTTTAAAAACTAAACTTGGAAAAAAAAAAATTAAATTACACTTGGGGAAAAATTAGAATACCCCTAAGAGCAGCTTCCAAATTAAAGCCCCACAAGTGAACTCTGTGCCAACAGGACACAGGAAACTCCTGCAGGTCTCTGTGCTACAATACCCAGGCGGTTTTTTAAATAAAATATTCCAAGTGTGGGGCACTGCTTTTTGCCTTTTTCCATCTATTTTTGAACCTTCCAAGGACAATGTGACTGGCACCGTACCGTGAAGACCGAGAGCCCCATCTTGGCTGCCTCTCTGTCCTCCTTGGAGAGCATCACCCGGCCAGCGCTGCCACTGCAGAGGGACCACACAAAAAAAAGCATTAAAACCACTAAAAGCAAACAAATTGTTCTGAAATCGGTAAGGGATCCTTCCCTCTCCTTACCTGGAGCTGCCCAAACCCACCACCCGATCCACGTCCTTCTCGTCCCGCTCGGCGCCGTCCCTCTTGCACACCTCAGCCAGGTCCTGTGGGGAGGGGGGACAGTGTCCTGTGTGTGCCCCCAGAATTAGAACCCAGGGGACACTGGGGGGACGCGCGGTGCCCCTGTTACCTCTTTGCTGAGGCCCGTGGGCTGCCTCTTCAAGTTCTTGTAGCCGCTATAAAAACAACAACAGGTGATACGTGTGGGGACACACTCCTCCTGTTTTCCGGGGGTTTTGTGGGGTGTGGACTCACAGTGCTGCCATCATGGCCTCCTGCTCGGCCAGGCGGACAGCAGCCAGCTCTTCCTCCCGGGACAGCGGGGGGGCCGTGTCCTTCTTGCCCTTGGCATACCAGGTCAGGTCCTTGCCCTTCTGCCACCGCCCCACCGGCGCCATCAGGGAGTTCCCTGTAGGGAACAGTGACCCCCCCTCAACATCATCGCACCCCAAAACCGTGGCAGAGGGGACAGGGAGAGTGGGACGGGGGATTTGAGCAGGTCAGCCCTTACCCAGGTAATTCTCACGCTGTTTGTCCATCTTGACATCCTCCCAGCTGAACTGGTCCTGGCCCCCCCGGACCCCGCCCCGGGAGGAGCCGAACATGGCGCCGCACCCCGCAGCAGATTCGGGGGGATTCTGGTGACCTGCAAAGAGATCAGCCCAATCCAATTCAGAT
>WAAG01076291.1:3037-50037 GCA_013390105.1 Tichodroma muraria | reverse complement strand
AGGAAGTATATAATGGAATCCACTTCTGTGAGTGCTGATTTGCACATTATTCTCAATGACATATGCTGTGGTGCAGGCAAGTATCTGGAATGCTTGTAAAATAAAATGTGCATTTTTACTTGGTTTTGCCCTGTATACTTACCTGTGTACATGTGGACCCCCTACTATGCTGTCAGAGAGATTAAAAATCCCTGCTTCCCTATCAGAAACATTTGTGCCCATCCTAGGGAATGTTCTGTTAAATCTTCTGAAGTGGAAATGAAAGATATGGATGTGTTAGCAAGAAGCAGCCTGTTGTTGTACAGCATCTGTTCAGGGCTGAAATGAAAACGGTGCTGTTCTGTTTATTCCTCTCTTTAAAATCCAGTAGTCACTAGGGGGCACTTGGAGAACTTTCTCCCGGCTGGTGGCTTTAGGGGCAGCTTTGTGACAGTGTTCTGTTTCCCTGTGGCACTCACAGATGTGTGTTTGCCTGCTCAGTGCATCCTGTGCTGTGGTTAACAGCACCGAACTGAGAGGTGATGCCAGCTGGGAACAGCGGAATCAGCTTTCTCCCGGGTTTGAGCTGCACAGTGTGTGTTTTTTAATGATGGGATTTTAAAGGTTGCAGTGGTTCTTAGTTTTGTCTTAAAATGTAAACATTTAGATTTTAAATGTTGGCCATCTTAGGAAATTGTCTTGTTGTAGTTCTTGTGCATAAAATGTTCCACGGGATTTTCTCATTTCCACTCCTTATTTGGTTATATATATGAGCATTATCCCTTATAGCTCATACACAGAAATATTGAAATTTTTTAATTTGAGTTTTGCTTGTCCAAAGATGATAATTAAATATATTACAGTTTTTAAAAAAATTCCACTATAATTTTTATTCATTGACTAATAATTCTCAGTTTAACATCCCCCAATATTGAACGTCCCCCCCCAACAAAACAAAAACACTTCAACAAACCCCAAACGACTCCTTTTTCTTTTTGTGTGTGTATATTTGATAATAACAGTTAGATCAAGGTAATTCTTTAAAATTCTATGAGAGCTGGACGGTAGGAGTGTGAACTGAAATGAGACCTTTAAGGTCCACATGTCTACTCTGCAAACATTCAGAAGAATGAACCTGGATTGCTCTTCTGAGTTGATTTTAGTATTTTTATTTTCCCTCTTAGGAATTGGAAACTTAAAATTTGGAACCAGCATCCTAAGTCTCAGTAGCTTAGAGAAGCTGCAAATCTGTTTTTCTCTGTTTATTCATAAAAGCACTTTAAAAGATCCCCTCCCCAAGAAGGGGCTAAAATCTTCTTAGGACAGAAAAGCTATTTCTCATCCAGCTTTGCCATACTTTCTCATTTTTACTTAGAAGTTCTGTAGGCGTGTAGGCTGAACAGAGTGAGCATACTGAAAAGAGATGCATTTTTTCATATGGTTTTGTTTGTATTCCATTGCTAAATGAGTCCATGTACTTGTGTTAGTTTCCCTTTCTGCCACTGAGATAATTACTGAACTTTGTAGACAGACAGAAGTTGGAAGGATTACGTAAGCGTGGGGTGGAAGTAGTAGAAAATTTTTATCGAAGTTGATTCTGAAGGTAGACACTCAGACAAGCACACAAACTTTCTGAAAAGGATTTGTTCTCCTAGGTCATGTGGATGATCTGTTTCCATTTTTCCTGAGGCACGCAAAGCAGATCTTTCCAATGCTGGACTGCATGGATGATCTGCGCAAGATCAGCGATCTGAGGCTGCCGCCCAACTGGTCAGTGTGCTCAAGTGGCTGCACTCTTTTCTTTTCTTAGTGTCACAGAATTTCATAGTCTGTGGACTTAAATGTGATTATGCTACATTTTCAGTTCCATTTCTCTGTTTTTACAATAATTTGTGTGAGGAACTCTGGTATTTTTTACAAGATACATGACAATGAATTAAAAAGAAAATAAGATTATATCATCTACGAAAGTCACTGAGTTGGTGTGGCTTTTCCAGGAAGATGTTTTCTAACAATATGTTTGGGGGATAGTACATCAAAACATTAAAATATTGATAATCTCAAGGAGAGAGAACTACAGGAATAAAGAGAGTTATTTTGAACACAACGTGTGAATTTCACTCTGAACCTTTGAGAGCATTGTATGACTTAGAAGATCAGTGTGTAAGACACAGTAACCTCTTTATATGGTCTCTAAGAACTTGGTATTTCTGCTTTCAACACACATTAAAATTATTAATAAATAAATGCTTAAATTTTAAACTAATTTCCAGTTTCTCCTGAATCAGTATCCAGATATATGTTCAACAGGTCTGCTTTTTTTGTCTTTGCTGTAGGTATCCAGATGCCAGGGCTATTCAGAGAAAGATAATATTCCATGCTGGTCCTACAAACAGTGGAAAAACTTACCATGCTATCCAGAGATTTTTGTCAGCCAAATCTGGAATATACTGTGGTCCACTAAAACTTCTGGCTCATGAGATCTTCCAAAAGAGTAATGATGCTGTCAGTATGTCATATTACTTACCAACATCCTTAGTACTGGAACAGTGTCACAAATGCATGTCTGTAAAGTCCTGTAGTGGCCCCAGGTGGTCCCTGGAGCCCTGTGCTTGGGCAGGTGCCTTTGCTTTACAGTGTGTCAGCTCTTGTGGAATCAGCTGTGCGTTTCTGCTTTAGAAGCAGAATGGAGCATCATTTCCCAAGTGGAGCAGTGCTGTCCCCAGAGCACGTGCTGTGCAGTCATCCCTGTAACCTGCCTCTGTTCTTCTGGAATTTGTTGCTCCCTGGGTTAGCCAGGTGCTACTATTAGGTTTTTCAGCATAAGGGACCGTGCCTTCTTTTGCCCATGACTTTTTTTATAGCTTCTACACAAAATATTACCCTTACTTAACTCCCCTCAACCTTCTGCTTCAGTGTATAAACATATTTCACTTCACTGTCCTTGAAAAATTCTGCAGATTCAGATGTGTTGAAGAGCAGTGCTGTATATCAGGTCCCTAGAGGAAATTCTTATTAGTGTTTTATATTGCTTCTGGCATATTTTTGGAGGCTCCCCACCAGTGTGTTTCCAGCTGCAGAGAACCAGGCAGAATTTCACCAGTTGTGAAGTACTACAACCACATATCACATGTTAACAGAGCACAGTGTGTGTGTACAGTAGTGATGCCTTGATTTCTCTTTTTTTGATGTAGAATTTGTAACTCCTATTACCAGTCTGTCTGAGCAACACATCAGGAAGATTGGCTTGTCCTAGGAGGTAGCTGTAAAGTACCACATGTGCTCACAGCGTGACTGTGGGTACCGTGCAGTGATGTTCCTTGGTTCCTTAGTGGTTACTGAACTCTTCTCCCATGTGTTTAGTGTGTGTGAGAACTTCTCAGTTGTTGGCTCCTGGATCATGTTTAGACCATTGGGGCTTGCAGGGCTCTGCAGGTGGCTGTAGGTATGGATGGAGCAGCCATCAGCAGCAAGGAGTGTAGGGCTGGCAGGGTGGTGGCCTCAGCTTTCTCGCAGCTGATGCTCATGAGCTCTTGCTGTGTGAGAATGAGGCAGCAGGTGAGGCTGGCAGCAGGGCAATTGCCAAAGGAGCTGGAGCTTGCAAGGCTTCCTCGCTGCTGGGCCTTGCTGTATGAGCCCCTTTTACTCCTCTAACAGTTCTTTTGTGGCAGATGTATCAGCTGTAAAATGCTCAGGGGAAGATGTAGCCTCCTGCAGGAGTAGGGGAAGGCATCTAATTACACATACCACCTCTTCATTAAACCTCCACTCTGGTAGGACTTAAACAAGGCACAAGTCTCTCAAGGCTGAGTAGTTATTTCCCAGATAGCTTCTATTACACTGTCCTAGAAACTACTGTAAGAAACTGGTTTTGTCCTCTTTGGAAAGGGGATTCTTTTACGTTCAAGAAGCTTAACCTGAGATTTCTGAATGCCTTTAGAATGTGCCATGTGACCTGGTGACAGGAGAAGAGCGTGTGTTTGCCAATGAAGACGCCAGACAGGCTCCTCATGTTGCTTGTACCATTGAAATGTGCAGCACTAATACACCTTGTAAGTACACATAGTTGTTTCTGTCCTGTCTGTGGTATCCTTGTGTGTGTTACTGCTTGGACTCAAAAGTAGCTGAGCTCTTCTTTTTCACTCTTATTCGAACAATTCCTGAACTATGATAGAGCAGTTCAAGAAACCTGGATCATCTGAGATTAGCTTTTTGGTAATAGAGGATTAGCTTTATTTGAGCAACTTTTTTTAGGAAACCTGTGAGTTCCTTCAGTTCCTTCATGTCTTGTATTGCTGTTCTAGATGCTCCTCCTTGGTGCATGGTAATTTTTTTTTTTGTTTAAAGATGAAGTTGCTGTGATTGATGAAATTCAGATGATCAGAGATCCTGCCAGAGGCTGGGCTTGGACAAGAGCCCTTCTAGGTAAGCTTGTTTGTGTTGGCAATGAATTAGCTTAATGGCATATGAAATTCAAGCTTAGCAGTTAGTATAATCATTAGTGGTTATAGTATGTGATGCAGAATAAAAGTATTTCTTCTTCATGTCTTCTCACAGCAGGTTAGAGAGATGCATTGCCTCAAAGGATTTGCCTGCACGACAAATGTCGTATTTTACTTAACAAATGGGTTTTTAAAATTTTGTTCAGATGCCTCTTTTATTTTTCCTTCCTTGCATAATGGGGAGTCTTTACTACATTGTGCTATCCTTTTTACGTTGACTATTTCCGAGAAGTATGTTTGTCTGTTCAATTAAAACAACACCGGTTTTCAAGAGACTACCTTTGTAGAGATTCTGCCAAATAATGGTAACTTCAAATATTTTATAGTGTTAATTTCAAATGGCTCATTTACAGAGCTGCATCAATCTGTTATGTTCTTAGAAGAATGCTTATTTTGATAATTTTAGAATTTTTCTAGAGGAATTTTTGAAACATTTTTCTTCGTATTTGGACCAGAAGTTTGAAGTCTGATTCCCTCTCGACCCTTCCTTTTGTTGCTTTTGATTCTCAGTTCAGCAGATTTGTCACACTTCCTTCACTTCCTGTTTTTCCCTTTTCTGTTCTGGTTGAATTCGCGGTGAATTCAGGCAGAAAACAAAACTCCTCAGTTCTGCTATGGCTTGGGAGCTAGTAAAACATGAGTAGTAAATAAAACATACTCAAAGCTTTGCTCCATTTGTTCAGTGGCTGAGGGTACCTCTTGTTTTGGCTGAGAGGGTGCAGTGAGGTACTGGCTGCTCTGATTATCACACTAATGAATTGTCAATATCACCTGCTGGTAAGACATCAAGAGAAGCTCTAAGGAAACAGTGTATTGTGGGAGAGGCTTTGGGTACAGGTTTGGGTGGTTGAAGGAGGCGAAATACAGTCTTCATTGTGTTTAGCAACCAAAATACAAATTTTTGATACCTTAAGAGCCAGCTAAAGCTACTGTTGTATATAAACAAGTAAGCATTCAGCTTTTTATTTCACTGGACCTTGTTCAGGCCTCTGTGCAGAAGAAATCCATGTTTGTGGAGAACCTGCTGCTATTGACTTGGTGACAGAGCTCATGTACACTACAGGGGAGGAAGTTGAAGTAAGTAATTCTGAGAAGCTATGAACAGAACATCAGGTTCTCTTTGCTGTAAAACGGGGAAAAATGTAAGGTCTCTTCGGGGTATCCGTGCTCAAAGTTATCCTTCAGGGGGTCTTGCTAAAATGTTCCTCAATTTCTGTAAAGCAAAGATGTTCCAAAGTTCTTTCTTTCTCTTTTTAAATAGTGGGACTGTTTTTCTGAAAGAAGGCAAGTGATTTGATGAGTTCCCTTCAGGGGATGCTGCAGCTGCTGCAGCTGTTCCTGGACTTTTACAGTTCTGATCTTCCAGGAGGGCACGGTGCTCTCGAATTTGCTGACTTTGCAGGATGTGTTGCTAATTAGTCTCGATGGGATGGAATTTGAGTTTAAAGAGATGCCATCTTTGACAACTTTGATCCTAGGTCCGAAACTACAAGAGACTGACTCCTCTGACTGTGCTGGATTATGCCTTAGAGTCCTTGGATAACCTCCGTCCTGGGGACTGCATTGTCTGTTTCAGTAAGAATGACATTTACTCTGTCAGCCGACAGATTGAAGCCAGAGGATTAGAATGTGCTGTCATATATGGCAGTCTGCCACCAGGTATAGCACTTCTGCTTTTATTGTTAAGGGAGTGTTCTGTTTCTTGCTGCTTTTCTTAGGAGAAAACCCCCTTGTATGGCTTTATTTTAAAATAAAGCAGTGCAAGTTCCCTAGTTTTGCTTCTTTATATAGCTGGAGAAAGTAATCAGCTTTCATTGACTGGTGTTTTAATCTCGGGATTAGACCTTTATATGTATTTAAATTTGATCTTCAGATAGATATAATTAAATGAAGTCTATCCACAGCTCTGGGAATGACTTAAATCCCTCTTGCCCCTTCCCCCCACCTGCAGCCAAACACCAATCAAATACCCATTTATTTATTTTTTTCTTCAGCCTATTATAATGACATTGGACTTAGTGATGAGTTATTTTTATTTTGTGTGAGGTTTGCTATGTGAAGTGTTCTGTCATTCTGTTTTAGGAACAAAGCTTGAACAGGCAAAGAAATTCAATGATCCTGATGATCCATGCAAAATTTTAGTTGCTACAGATGCAATTGGAATGGGACTCAATTTGTAAGTGTTTGCAGCAGGTTATGGTGCTTTATTTTCCTTTGGGTGTGATGGCCACATTAATTTCCTTGCTTTTTATCTCCCCAGTCTGATTAACTCATCTAAAGATCTGCTGTGTCTAGATAGCACAGTACATATATCTCAATTTTGAAGAAGCAATCAATTGTGTTAGGCAGAACTAGGCTTTAATTTTAAAACTGGTTCCAAGAACTAAATGGCTCCCTTGGCCTAATTGAGTGTGATAGTTGGCCGTGGATGACAGGGCCTGTTGGATCAACTGGAGTCAAAGGTGCTAGCTTGTCAGAGATATTGCTCTCTTGCATTTCTGAAATACAGAGCAAGTTCAGCCCAGTTTCAGATGGATTTCATTGGTGAAGGACATGCAGTCACATCGCTGCAAACTACTGAGGCAGGTGGTGGTGAATGGATTGGGAGGCAATTAGGACGTGATTGATGTGTGCAGGGATGATGATTCTCCTGCAACTAGCCAGTAGCCTTCTCCTGCCCTTTAGAATGTACTGTGTCCATAAGTAATATCTGTGATGCCCTAATTTATAGAGGCGAAAAAAGCTTATAAAAAAGCAAAAGCTTTAATACTTCATATTGGAAGTAATTTGCGAAAAAGGTTTCCTTTTTGTATTTGTTCAAACGTTCCAGGTGTATAAGAAGAATAATTTTTAACTCCATAGTAAAGCCGACTGTCAATGAGAAGGGAGAGAAGGAAATAGACTCCATTACCACCTCCCAGGCCCTGCAGATCGCAGGCAGGGCCGGGCGTTTTGGCTCCTCCTTCAAACAGGGAGAGGTCACCACGATGCATCGCGAGGACCTCGCGCAGCTGAAGGAAATTCTGAGCGAGGCTGTGCCCCCTGTCAAGGTGAGAACCTCAGTATCCACTTTATACAGATGTGCTCTGGGACTGGCTTATCATATTCTGATCCCAAATTATTTTTCCTTCCGGTCTGTTTGCAGTTTAGTAATAAAAATGAGTTGTGTTGTGCCAGCACTACTTTGGATATATGCCCCATTTGGAGACTTGCAGTGTTGCTTTTATATTGAATCTGCTCTTTTAAGGATTAAGAGCTCAAGCACAAAAGTTCTTAAGTTTCAGCTAAGTGTGCTAAGTAAACTGGAGTCTGCAGGGTGCTTTGGTTTCTTGCATTTTGTTTCAATATGTTGTTTCTGGTGCATTAACTTTAAAACAATATTGAGAATTAATGGAAGTTTTTTCCTTTATTTTTCATTTAGGCAGCTGGCCTACATCCTACTCCTGAGCAGATAGAAATGTTTGCTTATCATCTTCCTGATGCTACTCTATCCAACTTAATTGTAAGGATCAAAATATTAGCTTCTGCTTTAAAAATGAAGTATCACTCATAGTCACTGCTTTGTACAAACCTGCCCTTGGGAGACCTGACAGACAGCCTTGTGTGTATTTTTTTTATCGATTGGATTCTTCTCTCTGCCACACAAGTGACTGCAGATAGGTTTTTAGGATGTTTAACTTTTCTGTGCTACAATAAACTTGAAAGCTGTTGAAATGTGCCAGTCATTTCTACATGTATTTAAAACTGTGCAGCAGCTTTTTCTTTCCAGCTTTTCTGAATTTTAAATGTAGACATTTTGGTCTGGGGCTGAAGATATTGGAGATGTAAATTTAGATAAATGATTTGAAAATTCCTGGGAAACTGGTCATGTCAGATTTCCACATATCTGAAAGCTCCCTGTTTTTTTCTTCCTGTTTCCTTGGATTTTGTGGTAAAACAGTGTGTTCATAACTTTTAGAAAACTGATTTTGTGAGATTGATTTGATCTCATCTTTACGTAGATACTAGTTCTTTTGGATGTACCTAAATATTATAAAGTAGAAATTAAGATTCCGATACTGTATTGAAAAAAATGTTATCACAGCTTTTAGTAAACTGAGAAATCCTTGGCAGCTTTCATGGTTTTAAATGTGCATTATTGGTCCTGCTGATCTGCTGTTATGTAGCAAAATGTATATTTCTAACCTTGAAACAAAAGATTATACCTGGAGACCTCCTGGAAGACTTAGCCTGGTAGGGTAACAACACATCTCTTAAAATTTTTGGATTAGCAATTTCTGGGCTAGCATAGTGATATATAGTTAAGATAAAAACCTTGTGTTATTTTTGATCTCTTAAATATTCAGTCACATATTTAATTAAAAAAAAGCTCAGCGTTTCTTAAAGATGTTTTTAAAAGATCTTTCAAAGATCTACATTAGAGAAATGATTTTGGAGGCTCATAACATTCCCCCTGCAGGGTGTACTGCATCTTCCGTTTCTCCAAACCTTGAGTGTGTCTCATCTTTTTTGACCTCCTCTATTAGAATACTGTATTTAGCTTGTGTTTTCTTTTCCTCCTAAAATAGATCTGATCCTGGCATTGAGCTAAAAATACCTCAATTATTGAATTGTATGCTGTAAAGTTATCTTTTTGGGTCATGCTAAGTGACAAACCTGGAGAAATTTCTAAACATAGTGGTAACTGGTTCCTGTAATGGTGTTCTTTGTACCTAAAAGGTACCCTTCCAGAACTCTGTTAGTTAGGAGACTGACTGAAAGTGTTTAAATAAAGTGTAGTGGGCTATGTCTTCTCCTCTGATCCTGTGTTGGAGAATTTAATGCAAATTCTGCTAAAAGAGCAGGGGGAAGTCCCCTGCGTACTTTTTTGTTACTGTGGTCGAATTTGATGGGGTTTTTTTAATTGTTCTTTCAGTATAACTAGTCTTTCAAACTCTAAATAATATTTTGGTTTGGTAAGGCAAAGTTTAACAACCCTCTCCTGTTATAACATTCTTACATTTCGTTTTATTTTCACAGGATATCTTTGTGAGCCTCTCACAAGTCGATGGGATGTACTTTGTCTGCAATATTGATGACTTTAAATTTCTAGCAGATATGATTCAGCACATTCCACTGAATCTGCGATCCCGATACGTCTTCTGCACGGCGCCCTTGAACAGAAAAGAGCCTTTTGTGTGTACCACTTTGTTGAAGGTCAGCTATTTTTCTTCCCTCAAAAACTGTGGTGTTTATATTGGACCAAGAGGGTTTTGGTGCACTGGGACTGTATCTAGCTGCTGTATCTGTTGTGGGCTTTACCACCAGATCATTTGAGAGCATTCTTAAAGTGCTCACAGGTAGTATAAGAGGTGTAAAATAGCTGGGCATGTGTTGAATTCTTTGCTATTTTTATTGACCAAAGCTTTTAACTTCTGAAAACTGGTTCTCATGGTATAAGTTAGTTTGGATAGCTTCTCTGCTGTTTGCCTCTGAAAATCTTACTGCTTGTCCTTGTATGTCAGCTCTGAACTGTGAGAGATGAGAGTCATGTTCCCTAGTCACTTGTGCACTGTTAAGCTTTGCACTATAGTGTTCCTAAAAGCAGTCATTAAAAAACAAGTTACTGCTCCTTCGAGCTGTTAGCTTGTCAACAGAAGAGGAGGATGTGGGATTAAGGGTGAATGCTGATGCTATAATACAGCTACATAGAATTTAAACCTCAGAAAACACGGAGCTGTAAGTTGTTCTCAGAATTATGTCACTTTACTTTTCAGGCCTGGATGAAGAGTTTTTTTGTTGTGCCCCCAGAGTGATTGTTCTGAGGAATTTGTAGTCAGCTGATTTTTCAGGTTTAATTATGTCACTTGGGACTGTTACTTTGTTAGACAGTATTGCCATTGCTCCCTTTTTAAAGACTGCATTAAACTTTTAAAATTAAATAGTATAAAAATGGAACTGATGTGGTGCCCTCATGTCACAAATATTAGAACCTTGCTTTTCAAAAGTGGCTAATAATCTTTAAAGAATGAGTGATTGATTAAAGAGTTGAAGAAAGTCCTTCATTAGGAAAATGCTGTGCTTTTGAATCCCAAGTAGTGAAGGTGCAGAGGGGCATAATGTGGTGTTAGGGAGAGGCAGGCTGTTGTGAATGCTTGTGTGAATTTAAGCCCTATTCCTTGGCCAAGATCATCCACTTTAGTATCAGCCCGATAGGAAGCAGTTATTCCGAGTCATCAATACTCTTGAAAATATTAGATTTCAATCCTACTTGACTTGGTTTTCTGTTAGTTGAAGAGCTGAGTTGTCTGGGTTTCAGAAGAGTGGATTTCTGGTGCACATTAATCTGTTTGGTTTGTGGGTAGTGTGTTTCTGAAACCAGGAAATACTTTTAATATTCTAAACCCTGGCAACCCTGAAACAAGATAATTAACCAAATAGGGAGAAGAGGATTAAAAAGGACACAAAGTCCATCTGCTTTGCTAGATGAAATCAAATGCCTTCAGTGTTACGCTTTTCTGGATGGCTCTGTTCTTTTGTTACTTAACTCTGTGCATGGCCCATGGACAAATTGTGTTAATGAGGCCCTGGAAAGGAGAGGTGACTCCTGAGTTGAGTAATTAAGTGAAAGAATGCTTGGCATTTGGGTTGTGTGAAACAAAGCAGGTATTTTACAGAGTATTCTATGTATGCAGACTCTGGAGAATTTAACTCTTTGGGGATTTCTTCTTTCCTGGCTAACTGAGGACTTGACTGAATCTGCTTGTTTTTCAGTTTGCACGACAGTTCAGTAGAAATGAGCCTCTGACCTTCGACTGGCTCTGCCGTCACACCAAGTGGCCCTTAGCTGCTCCAAAAAACATCAAGGAACTTGTACACCTTGAAGCTGTGCATGATGTTTTTGACCTCTATCTGTGGTTAAGGTATTGTCTTTCTGCTTGAAAACTGTTTTTTTTTTATTTTTTCCTATTATTTATGACTTGCAGTCCTAGAAGTGCAGTGTCTTCAAGCCCATGTGTATGTGGTGCAGGATGGGCTCATTTGGCCTTTTAGAGGATCTTGACAAATGCAAGGTTGAGGGAGTGAGTTCTGCCAACAGCAGTTTGTGACTGACAGAAAGAGAAGGGTAGATACAAAGTGATCCTGAAATGAAGCAGCTGAAATGTAGATTAAAATATGGTGACCTTCCCATGTAACATGTAATAAATATTCTTTTTACTTAGTATATATCCCATTTTTGTCCCAGTGAGAAGGTTTAACTGTGTGTTTTTTTGCTTCTTTTCAGTTACCGCTTCATGGATATGTTCCCTGATGCTGTCCTTGTAAGGGACATTCAGAAAAAACTAGATGACATTATACAAATCGGTGTCTGCAACATCACAAAGCTGATCCGAGCATCCCAGTCTGCAGCTGCTCCTGGCACAGCTGAAGTTGTGTCAGAAGACTTTCCTCTCTCAGGGACTCAGAAGGATGCCAGGGGGGTTTCAGACCATCACGGTGCAGCCTCCACAGAGGCACTGTCCATTGCAGTGGAGGCTGCAGGACTGAGAAGAGCGAAGAACTCGAGACCCTCTCGGCTTGGTAGCAGGCAGGAGGATCTGAAAAGCTATGGACGTGGATCTCTTGCCAACAGATTGCTGCGGGAGGGACTTCTGACACAGGAAATGCTGAAACAGCTGGAGAGTGAGTGGCAGGATCAGCACAGGAATGGTAGATATGGCTTTGGTTCAAAGAGAGATGATCAGCATAGTTCAAAGGAAACGAGGAAAAAAAGAAAATAGAACCATGTCCTAATTCTGTTTAGGTTTTATTCATAAAATAAAATACTATTTTAATAACTACTTTGGCATTTCATGTTTACACTGCTGCAGCTCCTTGATGTTTTTCCTTCTCCTGTGACCACTAATGTGAAGCATTCAGAGAAATGGACTCTTAAAAGCTCAGAGGCCATAAGTTTGTGTTTTACCACTCAGCTGTACACTCTTTCAATCATGGTGTTCAGCATAAGTGTATGGTCTACTGATATGTGAAAATTTGAACTTGGTGTCTTCTTGCAAGATATCTCATCATCAATAAATGTCAGATATTTCACTAGTAATGAATTAGCTACTCATTCCACTCCTTCCCAAAGAGCAGAGTTTAACAGACCACAAACAAGTAATCAACTGAAACAAAATGGGCTCAGAATGGTGATAGGAGTCATGTGCCTCTAACCATTGTGTCCTGTGAAAATGCAGAAGGAGGTGAAAAGCATTTGTGGTAATATGTTGGGAGTGATGGAATTCTGACCACAAGAATTTGGGAGTGAATTTCAATTCCGTAATCCGGGATAATTACGATGCTGTGTGGTTTGGTTTTCCTGTGAGCAGCTTTAAGGTGTGCTTTTGAGCTCCCAGTATGGATACTGGAGAGTGGAAAGAATCAGATGCTGAAGCTGCTGTGTGTTTACAGAAGTGGGTTTCAGCACTTGTACACGTTGCTGGGCTGCCTGAGGAGAAAAATGCTGCACTGGCCATAAAACTGGGGTTGGCTGTATACAAGTGCACAGGTCCTGCTTGTGTTAATGCTGGGAAACTTTATGATCCAGGTTGAGTTTCAATATCAAATACCTGACTCTCTGAAGTGATCAACTGTGTTTCTCTGCAGGCTGAAAGTTTGCTCTGAGTCCCCTTTTCTTCCTCCTGGCATCAATCCTTTATGCTGCTGTTCAGGAAGAAATCTTGCAGCAGTTTGAGAAATGTTTTTGCAGCTGTTTTCAGTGTAGTTCATGTACTCTTTCATCATTGTTTACTAAAAAGCAAGCAGTGCTTGAATGTTTCTAGTCCACATAATCTGGTTTCAGTACAGTAGTGGTGGGAAGAGAAAGTTTTAGGTCCTTTCCCTGCAAAGCCACATCTTTTTTCCCTTCCTCAAGAAAAACCAAGCAGCTCTATGTGTGTGGCAGTGGCCGTGTGAGTGTTGTGGGTGTTCTGCTTTGCAGATGAGTAGTTCAGCTTTGCTTTCCCAGAGTCCTGCTGAACAGCAGCACCACTTGCACAGAGTGCAAGTTTCCATTAACCCTTACCAATGTGTTGCATTTGCTACTGTCACGGCTTGTGTGATGTGGATTGTGTGATGGAGTGCTCTCGGTTGGCTCCTTGTTCCTTGGCACTCACTGGAAGGGAGGAGGTAGTTGCTCAAGCCTGCAGGCACGTTTTGACCACATGCATTGTCCCACTTACCCCTGGGACTGCACTTCCCCCAGCTCCAGGGTGTGTCTGCAAACCACTGCTGGAAACCACCTTGGTTTTCCATGGACAGCTCTTGTTTTCTCTGTCCAGTGTGTGAGAGGTTGGCTTGCAGGAGACCCACACTGATACTGTGCTTTGCTTCTGTTAGGTTGAATTTATCCTTTAATCATACAGTAAGCTGAGTACTAGTGTGTATTTTTGAGCAAGGAAAGAGTGTCTGGGACTTCAGGGTGTAAGGCAGCCTTGTGTTTCAGCACCGAGTCTTGCAATAAAGAAGCTAAATGACTATAAGCATTCTTTTTTGTATTTTGCTGAGATTAGCACTTTGCTTAACTCGCTGCTTGTTTCCATAGTGACTCCATAGTAACTGTTTTAGAAGCTCTGAAGTTTATTCAGGCATTTCCAGGCTGACTTTATGAAAGTTTTCTTTTCTTCTGAGCTAATGGTGTGGCTGTCATTGACTCCCATTAGAGTGGCTGCCAAATTGGTCCCATGTGGTACAATCTGGACTGGTACCCCAACTACCCATTTTTAACCTGCCTTGTGGGGCTGTGCTGAAGCTTTATTTTTTAAGCAACAGTGCTGTTCTCGTGATCTGGGAGTCACGTTTGCAGAACTGTTTGGGGTGTTTGGATTTCCAGATTAATTTCAGGCACTGAAATTAGAGATGTTTGGAAGTTTATTCATTGATTGTTTATTTGCTGTCCTTCAAATGTAAAATGCTGATTGTAACGGCACTGCTTGGTAAAATCCTTCTGTCTTTTAAGCCCAGTATGCTCTGTTCTGCCTGTGCTGTTTTCATCTCTTCTGATTTTTCCCATCAGTCCCTCAGGTGTTCTTCTTTACTTTATATCCTGATGTTGCACTAGGAGTGGCATATGCAGGAAGAGGAATATGGGGACCCCTTTATCTCTTGAGCTTTGATGAATTTACGGGAATATAACGGGGAATGAACGTGCTGTTACTGCAGGGAAGGGACAGTGTGTTCTAGGGGTTAGTTTTGGAATCATAAACCATTAAAAAGAAGGATTTCCCCTGGTGACTTGCTAGTATCCCTGTCCGTGATGACTCTCTAGTAGCCTTGTCCACTGTCTCCTTGTTAACCTGGGTACCAAATTTATCAGCCAGCATTGCTACTGCCTTGGATACCTCACCAAAGATAGCTGAATTTTATCTCGCAATAAAAGGCTTATTGATACCTCTTTCTGGAGGTAACAAGGGCATGGGGTACTCAAGACTTTTTTGTGATTTTCCCCATTGTTGCTACGAGCTCCTTTTCTCTGCAGGCCTTTTTGACTGCAAGGCTGTGGGAGGCAGATGAGCACCAGACTCTTCAGGATTCTCCATTGTGCCCTGAGATGGAGTTTGGAGGCAGAACTGCAGGGAAAGAAAGTAGAGAGGGAGGCATTACAATTTTAAAGTCTTGTTGGTCCTTGCAAAGCAGGGAGGGAAGGTTTGTGAATAACTTTTATTGGGTGCAGCTCTAACAAAAGGGAAAAACAACATCACCTCAAGCTTCCAAGCTGCATGTAGCTGGAGCTGATCTGTTCACTTGGGGCTGGATTGGTTCCCGTGTCCTGGCCGGGATGTGTACAAAATGGCTGTAACACTTTTGGGTGTTGGGCCCTTGGTACACTGAACTGCTGTCTGTGTGTTAATGAGATAATGTCTTGTCTTTTCTTGCACAAGAGCCTGCCGGAAGCTGGGATGCACCAGGGGTGAGCGAACAAGCTACGCAGGGATACTGACACGTCAGGTATTTCACAGAGCCTGCTGCCAGTTTAGGAACATTTAGATCTTTGAGACCCTTTTCCAGTGGCGTCCGTCAGAGAAAGAAAGAAAAGAGAGAATGAAAAATAAATCTACTGTATTACAGACACAATGAGCTCTGGATCAAAGGGGGATGGAGCTTGAAAGGTGATGTTTTCAATTTTGCTGGCCAGAGGGGTTGTGACTCGGATGGCATGGGTAAACAATGAGGAGAGAGACAGCCCCTTTGGGAGTCAGTGTCTGACTTAACGAGCCAGCAGTTATTAAAAGATGAATAGAGGAGAAGTGAACCGTGCTTTCTGGCTGTGGTAGTGTGGCTTATTTTCTTCTTTCTTTTCTCTCTTTTCTCTCGAAGATCAAAGACCTAATTTTAGAACAAGCCCTATTTATGGACTGCTCAGCCACTCTGTCTGCTTTACTCTTGTTCTAGAATAATGGAAAATAAATAGAGCTGGCAGGATCTCCCAGTGTCCAGAGCTCATCCCTAATGCAAGGCAGGAGGAGAAAAAAAGAAAAAGACTTTTCCTAGCAGAGGTTCTGTATGATTTGTCTCTGCAGAGAGAGAGTTCCCCTCCTTCAGCTCTTTCAGTCTTTCCTCATGATCAGAAGCTGAAAAAATGTGACCTGTGACTGCTCCTGATGTTCAGCAGAGCTAACTCCTGATCCCTGCCTTCTTGACATGCCATAGCTGACAGGACTGGACAGAGTTCTCTTTCCAAGACTGGTGCCGAGTGTGGAGCTGAGTGTTGGTTTGTGTGCCTGTGGACTGTACTCCTGTATATACAGCCCACCATGATTGTTTGTACTTTCTTCTTTTTTACAATAGCATGAGATTGTTGGGTCCACTCTAGGCTGTGAACTGATGTAGCCAGACATCCTTTCTACTGACTGGCTGCCTCTGCCCTTCTCTGGATCTCTTGACAATTTTCTGCTGCTCAGCAGTTCTTTGTGTTTTCTCACATTGCTTGGCACTCCCCTCCCCCTTTCCTCTTTTCACCCTGCTGCTTTTCTAATCTATCAAAATAATTTTTAATTGTTACCTTGTTCTGCAAAATTTAGGGTGACAATTGTCTGCAGTAACTGTGCTCAGTTCAACTGAACGGTAACTGGGGGGAAACACATTGCCTGTAGGTGTAATTTGAGAGTGAGCCTCTAATTACCCCACGAGAATGCCTTTTTTCTTTTTTTTCTCTCCTTTGTGTCAGCATTTCACCCAGTTTTCTTCGGATGATGTTTCCATAGTCCATATCACTTGATACAGTGACAAAATCCTGGAAACACTTGTGTATTCAGAGTGAATTTGAGAGTGATGGTTAAAGGCTATGTCAAAATCTGATGGTGTAAGGGAGCTGCTCTTGCTGTGGGTGCTCTGTGCTGCCAGTTAAAGGCGTCCTTCCAGTGGGGCTGTCTGATACCCACACTGCTGCCTGCCAGGTGAATCTGTCCTCTCCCCGGGTTTTGCAGTACTGAGGGAATCTTCACTGGTCTGAAGCTTCGGGTGAAGGGAGACGAATTGGTCCGAAACCTCTCTGTGGGAATTGCGCAAGAGGCGCTCCAGCCGGGGGCAGGGGTCTGTGTGTCTCTGCTCTTTTGCACAGCCGAAGCTTAATTGCTGCAAAGCTGCAGATAAGGGTGCGCTGTGCAGAACCAGACTGAAGTTAACTCATGCGGAAGAGCTTGTCTCACAAGTGGGAGCGCTGAGCAGAGGGAAGAAGTCTCCTAGACCCGTTTAACTTTCCAGATTGCGGGCAGCACTCTGCTGCACGCGGCAGGGGTGGGAGCCTGTCAGCCCCTGGAATGAAGCGGGGCAGGCTGCGTAGCAACTGCATTGAGAAGTGGTAACAATTCCCAAGTGGGGCAGTAACAAAATCGATTTTTCTCCCCTTCAGCTTGGCAGCTCTCCAGGTGCCTGCTCTGGCACAATGAAGTGTGTAGCTGGGGAGGGAGGGACTTGGGGTTGATGTGTGGGGGGGTGTGATACAAAGAGGCAGAAGTTTAATCGCTGACCTGATCGCACTGGATGGATTTATTTCTGGACTCAATTTCCCAGGAACTCCACTATTCCACACTGGGGAGAATGCCTCTGCTGAACTTGCTCTAGCTCCAGCTTCGTGAATAAAGATCTATTGCTTTGGAGTTACAGCAGCTCTATCACTACTGACTCATCCATCTGCTTCAAGAAAATGTTTGCTGTCCACTTGCTAGCTTTTCATTTCACAAAGCTAAAAGAGGATCAAATAAAAAAGGTAAGATGCAGCGTTAGCTGATTGCTATTTTAAGAATTATGTTACCCAGATACAGAGAAGTCTGCAGTACGTAGTGCCGACCATATAATGATATTATCCACTAAAGCCATTCAGCCAAATGGGGTAGGAGGTATTCAGACCTTCAACCATCTGACAAGTGTGAAAATAAGTCTGGTTAGTGGTTTTCCCTGCAAAGTGCTCTCCCAGTAATGGAGCAAATTGTCTTCAGTAGGGGAAAGTGCTTAAGCTTTATCTGGCATGGTGTGATAGAGCCCAGAGGACAGAAAGGATGACTCTTGCTGAGTCGCTTTGCAAGTGTAGCGTGAATGAAGGGCTTTCTCAGTCTGGGTAGGAATCAGGAGTCAGTCACATAGCAGGGATGGGGAAAACCCCTGTGGTCTTTGGTCTGGGTCTGCTGAGATTTGTGAGAGATTTCCAACTGGTGTTGGGGTTCCTGTGCCTCCTCTCTGGTTATCCAAAACTGTCTAATCGCTCTGATGTTTATAGGTGTGACCTTTAATTACAGTTGGAAAAGCTCGAGATGGCTCAGATCTGAAGCTGTCAGTCTTGGGAGTGAGCTGCCTAATGGTTGCTCTTCCCTAATCTACTTTCATGGCCATGTTGAAATGGGTTTTTGGGCTTATGTCCATTATAAGGCCATGTTTGCAGTATGTTCTCTGCAAACAGACATGGTAATTTTCATTACTGTTGAGGGTTTTTCCCCCACAGGGATTTCTGTCACAAGACCTGTAAGCTTCATGGGTCAGAGGTCCTCTGTTTTGTGGATGTGTCCCCTGTGGGCCCTTCTGTATTCCTGGTGTCATCATTGAGTGCTGTCAGGTGGCCACTGCTGCCAGGCTCCATCCTCTGGTTCTCCAGCCAGGGTCTGGAAAGGTGGGAGGTGGGACTGTCTGTGGATGCACGGTGGGAGATCCAAGGTCCTGGTGCATAGATCTGCTTGCATCACTGAGCTCCTCAGCAAAGTGAGCAACTCCAGGTTTTCTTGTCTGTGCCCAAAACACAGAGTGGATTGTTCCAAGGAGGACTCTTTCCATTAATTCTGTTTTGGAGAGAGGCATTCCAAGAGAGGTCCTGGTGTCTCAACAGTCAGATGTCTCTGAATCAGTCATAGCCCTTTTATCCCTAAGATTTAATGTGATCAGAAAAAGGCCTTGCTGCCCCTCCCCTGTGAGGAGCTGATCTCTTACCTAGGCAGTACTGTTTCTTCTTTCTTTTCACTGAGAAAGACCTTGTGGAGCAGTGCTTGGGTGCAGTGGGCTTTGCATAGAAACATTCAGCTTGTAGTTGAGTGAGGACAGTGAAGACAAGGGAGCAGAGGAATTCTATCAAACCCATTAAAAAATCAAAGTCTTTCTGTGAGGTGCAAACTAGCTCTCCCTGAAGGCAAGAAACCACATGCTCCTCAGACTTCTCTTTTAAGTAGCCTAGGGTAGGCTGTACAAAACAGAATTGATTTCTCCTTTATCAGAAAGAAGGAGTATCTTCCCACCTCTCCCTCCCCAGGCTTATTTACTCTGTGGTGGCAAAACCAAGAGCCTGCCTGACATGAAAACTCTGCTTTTTCCATAAATGAGGCAAGGCACTGTTCCTGTGCCATGAGAGGGGGGCAATCAGTTTGGTTTAGCACAGTCTGGCCATTCCCTTGTTTACAAGGAAATGGTTATGAGAGCAGGGTCTTCCTCTGGTTGTAAATCAGGCTGGAGAAGCCAGCAGGCTTTCCTGGGCTCTGCCTTATCTAGTTCCTTGGAGAAGACTGTCTGCTCCTATGCTTGTAGGTAAACAGGTTGGGGAATGCAATGTCTGTGGGCAGCAGGTAGTGCATGTTCTTTGCAAACAGACATGGTAATTTTCATTACTGTTGAGGGGTTTTCCCCCACAGGAATTTCTGTCACAAGGCTATCTGTGTCTGTGTCAGAGTGCATGAGTGCTGTATGTCTCCAGTCACTGTATTTTCTCCAAAAAATCAGTACGGGTGCATAGGCTACAGTGATGGATCCTACACAGTGGTGAGGCCTCGACCCGTGGAGGAAATCAAGTGCTTGTGCCAACAAGTGCTACAAAGACAAATTTGAATAATGGCCTTTTCAAGGCACAGCTGTATCCAGAGGCAGCTGCTGCTCTGGGACAATTGTATGTTGTAGTTTAACACTTTCTCCTCTGTGCGTGTTAAGAAAGTGCTGGAGTGACTTTCAGGATCCTGGCTCTTTTAGGTGGGTCATTGCTGACCATCAGTTTAAAATGGAACTGTGACTAGGTAATTAGTTTGTGCCTCATTAAAAATAGGTGGCCGGTCCAAATTGCGACAGAGACCAATTTATCTACAACCTGCATTGCCCTCTGTTTAAACAATGCTGCCTTTTAAATCCTGCCATATTACTGATGGGACTTGGTTTGTGTCCTTCCAACCCTCCAGACCTCCCTATGTAAATAGGACTGATGAAATGCTCTGAACAGATAAAGCACCATAACAACATAGCCCATGGTGCAAGAGCTGGGTGTCTGTAGTAGCAAAGCCCTGGCAACTGTCCCACCTCTCTCCCCTGCCCACCTCCTCTGGCCCCGAGTCTCATGTGGTGAGGAGTGGGATGCAAACATGAATTTACCCTTCAGGAGACATCCAGCGATTCGGAGCACACAATTATTATGCCTGCATCATGTTCATACAGCACCAAAGTCTGACTCCCCAGTGGAAAAGCTTTTGTATGTTGACAGATTCTTTTTTTTCCCTGTGTTAATCCTTTGTTGTATCCAGCTATGTAGTTTCTAGGCCACACTACTTATAGCCCTGCCAGGTACATGTCAGTCCCAGCAGCACGTGGTCCTTAAGGAAAAAACGTTCACTCTGCCCTGATAAAGCTGTTCATAAACACTGATTAGCTTTTCTGCCAGTTTATCTGAATGAGCTGCTTCATAGATACTTTTGAATTCTTTTACATTCAACTGGTTTCTACTTTGATGTATTCTGTGAGTTACAGACCTTTAACAAAGGGTATTGATTGCACCCAAAAATGTGTTTTAGATGTAATCCTAGAATCACAAGAGAATGGAGAGCAGAGCTGGAGTGAGAAAAAGGCTCTGAGTTCCAGCCTGGCATGCCAACAAAGTTAATTGTCTGTGGAGTGAAGCAGTAGCTGAATAGATGTTTTTGGGTTGTGGCTGACATGCTTGGGTACTGATGGCATTTTCTGGACCTGCCTCAGAGAGGTCAAATTCTCACCAGATTGAGATACTTTGCAGTTCTAGTTCATTATATCTATAGCAGGAGAGGATGGTGTGAAAATAGTTCGTCAGGGTCTCTAGCAAATCTCATGGGCTTATGTAGATTGTCAAGTTACTGAGCCATCAGAAAAGATGGCCAGCTTCTGGGCAGTAGTTCACCAAGGCTGCACGAAACATTTTCTAAACAAAGTTTTTTTAGAAGAGTGAATGTCCTGATGATGACCTGGAACTTGCTTGCATTGACAGTCATGAGAACTCACGTGCTGAGGTTGAAAATGAAACAGACCATCAGCAGCTGCTGAGCAGCAAGGAGCCTGCCTGCCTCTGAGTAACACCTTCCATCTGTGCAGGTTGACAGGTACCTGTACCACCTGCGCCTCTCCGACGATGTCCTGCTGGATGTGATGGCTCGATTCCAGGCCGAGATGGTGAAGGGCCTGGGCAGAGACACCAACCCCACGGCAACGGTGAAAATGCTGCCGTCGTTCGTGCGCTCGCTGCCCGATGGCTCAGGTGGGTGGCCCTGCTCGTGCGCAGCGCCGCTGCTTTGGCAGGATGAGCTGCTGCCGGTACTGCAGGGTAGCGCAGCAGAGACGCAGGGCAGCCAGGGGCTCTGGGTTACTGCCTGTCTCGTTGAGAAAGTACGTGTGTATATTGAGCCTGGGGGAGTGCTGGCAGAGTGGTTTCTCTTCCTTGCACCGGGGGGATTTTGACCTAGTGCTGCATGTTTGAGGGAAGGACGTAGTAAGTGCTCGGGAACAGCCTCTCCCATCTGTTCTGAGCGCAGGCCTTGCTGTAGGAGCTGTGGCTGGACATGGCAAGGGCAGCCTCTACAGCTCAGAGCCTGCAGTGCAGTGTACTGTGGCTGTGGAATGTGTGGCTTGCCCTTCTTGGAGCTACAGGGGAGGGCGGGATGCTGCAGTGAAACCCCTCAAATTGCCGAGTGACGGCAACATGGCATCCTCAGAGCCGTGATCCCCAAACTCTGCACTGCTTTTCCTAATTCCCAGAAAAGTGACCCCTTCTGCCCTTCCTTGCCTTCTCCATTGGGAAAATGTGCTTCTGTTTGGGGTCTACCAGGAAACTATCTGCTCTGCTTCTTCAGCTGAGACTTGAACAGAGAGAGACAGAAAGTGCAGTAGTGTCCTCTGGGAGGATGTAACATGAGATAGGAGCTAAAAGCCCATCTTGTTTGGAGAAGTATGCACATCCAAAATAACTCCTCAGCTGGCTCCTGGCAGTGCAGCCTGACAGAAAATTACATTTTTCCCAGGTTTAACCAAGTTAATTTGTGCAGGATTCTGTGTCTGGCCTAGGTCAAGACTCGGTGTAAACTAGCTGTGCAGAAAACTGAAATGTTAGTTTTTTACCTTATTTCCACACAAATTTATTCCTTCTGATGGTAATTTTTTCTGCAGCTAAATGAGGAATAACAGCTTCAATGGCATAAAGAAGAAATTTGAAGGCAAGTCCCTTGAAATGAGGCATGTCTGAGAGAAATGATACACAAGCTGCCTGAATGGAAGGGGGCACTCTTCCTTTGCTGCTAAGCTTCATCAAAGAGAAAGAACCACTTTCTTAAGCCTTGCAATCTCAGTGACAGTCACCAGTCCTGAGGTCTCACAGGTCTCTGATGCTGTTCTGGAACAGCAGAGAGCCCCTGAGGCCAGGAGACTTGGAAGATTGCATGTAGTGTCATCGGTGTTGCAAGAGTTCACGTTCCTCGAAGCCGAGGTTGGACAGTGATCTCCTGGCCTGTGGGGCCTTTCCAGTGTGTTAAGGACATGGTGCAGCATCAGGCTGGGCTGTATCTTATTGACATGCTGCCTACTCTAAGTATCACACTGATACTTCTATTTTTGCTCTCTTGAAAAATCCTTGTTGGTTATTTTGCTTCCAGATAGGTTTTAAAAAGTTTTGTTTAAAACTTCCAGCAGGTTTAAACAGCTTAAACTCGGATGGTTATTCCCCATTTGCGATAGCAATTAACTTTGAGAATTTCTGGTGCCCTCAGTGTTGCTGCCTGAAATGACTCATATAGAGCATCTTCAGTTTTAAATTGTTTAGGGATTAATTAGGTCTGACTAATGTCACAGTTTACTGAGTAACCCAATCTGTCTCCTTACCTTTGATAGCGGACCGTGGTATTACAGGTAGAATTTCCTGCTTCCTTCCCTTTCAGGACCAGATTTAATAAAATATAATCACATGTTTGGACTGTGGAACAAAGATCATGCAAGGCTAGGCACATACCACTGTGTTTTCCTTTTGGGAAGGACATTTTCCTGTGTGTGGGATAAACAATTGTTTTATTGTAGCACTGAGGCCAAACTGTCCTTCATCTGAGGTTTGCTGCTGGAGATGTATGTGTCTGAGCAAGCTTGAGAAACAAAATGGTACTTTCGCAGAAATACCAAAAGACATTTGAAAAGGATTGTATTGGTTGACTGGGTAGCAAATTAGCTTTGCCCCACTTGGTATTTGACTTCTGCACTAGAGCCGAGTCTTAACATATGCCTGCAAATCCTGCATCCTCTACTGGATACAGGTAATGGTCCCAAATTCTGACTGTCCCACATTTCAGGTGACAGTTTTGCAGCCTCTGTATGCTCTGGTTGGCTTTGCAGTTGCTTTAGGCCTTTCTTACTGAAAAGCTCATCCTTCTGCAGCTGAAAATATGCTGCTGTGGAAGGAACAGGGTGAGCAAACCCAAACTGCCAAATAAAAATTGAATTAGCTATTACACAGCAAGCTAAAAGGAGAGACCTGATAGCCTTGCTTAGGGTTTCCAACTCTCAGTCTTTGTGATGCTCCCAGGCCCATAGGATAAGGATCTGCCATGATGGGGCAGGAGAGCTTGTGGCTGTGGTGAGGGAGGGCCCTGGGCTGTGGCCATCAGCATGGCACCTGAGCCACGCTTCGTGGCCATCCCCAGTGATGGTTGCCTGCTTGTGTTGCAGAGAAGGGTGACTTCCTTGCTGTGGACCTGGGTGGCTCCCAGTTTCGTGCCCACCAGGTGAAGGTGTTTGATGACGGGAAGCAGAGCAGCCAGCTGGAGAGCAAGTTTTACCCCACACCCCAGGAGGTCACTCAGGGGAACGGAGCCGAGGTAGGGCACTGCTGTGCTGCTGCTGTGCTGGAGTGCCTGCCTGTGGACACAGCCCAAGTGCCCTCTCTTTCTGTGCAGCTCTTTGATTATGTTGCTGACTGTCTGTCAGACTTCATGGAGACCAAAAACCTGAAGCATAAGAAGTTACCTCTTGGCTTTACATTTTCTTTTCCATGCAAACAGACCAAATTGGAAGAGGTAAGATGCATAAAGAAATACTCTTGTCAAGCTGAGCTCCTTGCAGAATCTGGAGAAGCTGAGAATGGCTTGTTACCCTGTGGCTTTTATGGGGGGTCATGCTTACATAGCTCTCTGAAAGAGGCATGGGTGACTTCTAGCAATTAACTAGACTTGACTACCCTTCAACTATTCATTTCTCATCTCAAGACAGCATGATCTTTAAGCTAAAGTTATTCTATTGCTTTATCAGCACCCAATTCCACAGGAACCACGTGCCCCTGTATTAATACTGTTAGAAATAGACATGTACTTTTGTGTCTTGAAGCATCTTTATTTTTTAATCACTCTACATTTGTTTATTTACATCACTTTACATTTGTTTATTTGTTGGTTCTGATTTGGAAATACCTGTAGCTGAGCTGCTTGAGATGTCTCTTGGGGAAATGAAGGGCTGGTTGCAATTATTTAGTGTTCTCTCATTCTAGCTTCTCTTATTTCTGTGCCTTGGGTTCCAGTCCTGCAAATGCTTTTTGCTTAATGCTATTAGATTGTGATCAGCATAGGAAAGCCCCCATATTAGATTGTGATCAGCATAGGAAAGCTGATCACAATCTAATAGCATTAAGCAAAATATCTAAAGCCCCATGCTTTAAATGAGGCACAGGGAGAAACATTTACAGAATTGGGACTTTATGACTGTACTCCTTTGGTTGTGTCGGCACTGATAGGCACCCCAAGGTAAGATGTTCTGCTCTGACTTATTTTGGCTCAGTTTTAATAGTGGACTTCTCCACACACTTTAGTCTTGACTGGGTTTGTGGGCTAAACTTTGTGTGCTTTTTGGGTCAGTGCAGTGTTACTTTTCAGGGGGTTCTTCTTGCGTGGACAAAACACTTCAGGGTCCGAGGAGTTCAGGACACGGATGTGGTCAGCTCTCTGCGCACGGCCCTCCAGAAGCATAAGGCAAGTTCTCTACCTGCAGGAGCTGAACCTGGGAGGTCTCAGAACGTCCTCCTGGGAAATCAGCTCTTGGTGTGTGGGTTCCTTTGAGAGTTGTCAGACATCCTTCAGGGATGGTCAGTAGCAAGTGCCCAGCACGCCTGTACAGCTGGTAGATCTGAATCTCTCTCGCAGCTGTAACTCACAGCAAGGGCAGCTGCACGCTGATAACCCAGGCTGGCTGTGACAGCTCACCAGTAGGGCCCCACTGTCTCAGCCCAAGGGAATCTCTTGTGAAACTACACAACAGCGAGATATAAAACACTCAATAATTTCACACACTGTGTTTCACAGCCTGGCTTGTGGGATGAAGCTTGGTAGGGGGGAACTGCCATCTCAAATTGGCACCCCTAACTCTACCAAGGCTTGCCTTGTCCACTTCAGTCTGTAGGATGGAGCCATCGATTGCAATTTTTAAAGTCAGCACTAAGATGTGATTAAATCTGCGCTTGAACTAGCATCCAGCCTTTGAATAACACTGTGTTTTAATATTTTGGAAAGCCTTGCTTTTGTGTTTGGTGCTATTGGTAATACCAGCTAAGAAATACAAGGCATCTTTCCATATATTGATGACTTCGTAGGAAAGAGGAAATTTTGTTTTCCCACATGGTAAAAATCCAGTGTTGTTTTTGGTTCACTTATTTTTCTGCATTAGTCTTGTAGTTATTAGTATAACAAAGGATCTGAGGCTTCCTGGGTGAAGTGTGGCCTCCTCCTGGTGTTGGCATCTGAGTTACAACAATCCTTTGATAAGTGTGAAAGGAAAAATGCACGGCCTTGATGGAAGGACTTTCTACTTGACTGTGGTATAGCTGCACAGCTGTAGCAGCAGTTATGTGTGTTTTCTGTCCCATTTGTTGGGCTCTGCTCAGGTGGTGGGATGTTATCCTTTTACACAGCCCGTAAGTACAGTATCACAACATTCACACCAATAACATGCCACTTTTCTGGCAAATGAGGTGGGATTGGGGAAAAACAAATCCTTCAAGCAAAAATGCTGGTGAAACACTTGAGAATTCAGAAATGTTTGTAACCTTACAGGGATGTGGGAAGAGTGTTGTAAAAAGTGTCTTTCAACTGAGGAGTTTTCCTGAATGAAGCCTTCCAAGTGCAACCCAGGGAGTATGTCTGCATGCCAGTGCTTTATCACACAGGGGGCTTTCTGAGCTTTTTTCCCTGTTAATCATTCATCTTTATGCTATTAGGACATAGATGTTGATGTTTTGGCACTGGTCAATGACACGGTGGGAACCATGATGACTTGTGGATATGATGACCAGCGCTGTGAAGTTGGACTCATAATTGGTAATTTTTTCTCTTCACCATGAAGGGCTTTTTCCGTCTCAATTTGTTGAATTACTACAATCTCAAGTAGGAGGGAGTTTCACAATACAGGAAAGAGCAGAAAGAAAATGGAAAAAACAATGGTTGGATTTTCAAGCCTGACTGCCTTCTGTAAAGCAGCTGTTTTTATGCTGATCACATTGCGTTCAAATACCACAGTCCCCATTTTGTCTGGGCTCAGTTGTGACCAGCATACTAAACTTTTCTGCTGACTGTATAGAAAATTACTGTGTCTGTCCAGAGAAAGCTGAATTCCCCTCACGTCTGGTAGTTAGTACCAGCTATGCTTTCCAGTGTCTCTCCATTTCATGCACCATGATGCTTCTTATTAGGCACACGGAAGTACATTTGTAAAAGAAAAAAACGTTTTTAAACAAGTCAAGCCTTAGAATTATTTCAGCTTTTTCTTGTTCCCTATGAAACGATGATTTCACAGGTGCAGGTGGCCTGTATTAGCATCCTGTGCCACAGGGTTATGTGTCCGTATTTTCTTCCAAAGACAGTATACTGACTTATTCCTAAACATGTGGACTTAAGCAAAAAGCACACATGGAACAAACAGTAGTTTATCCAATACCCACAGGGACTGGCACCAACGCCTGCTACATGGAGGAGATGAGGCACATCAGCCTGGTGGAAGGGGATGAAGGGAGGATGTGCATTAACACGGAGTGGGGCGCCTTTGGCGATGACGGTGCTTTGGATGACCTTCGCACAGAGTTTGATCGGGAGCTGGATCTGGGATCTCTCAATCCTGGAAAACAGTTGTAAGTGATTCCTTGACTGACTTGCAGTCCAAGTTCTCAGAGTGCTTTTCAATTGCTTTCCAAGAGTCCCTTTGGAAAAGGAATTGTCTTAAGTGAACCTGAGATGACTTGGTGCTGGTTCTGTCTAATCCAGATTTTTCTGTTCTGGGAAGAGTGAGTACCATTCACACCTCCCTGCCTCAGGCCAAGGCGTTGCTGCTACAGTTTCTCATGTGTTTTTAAAACCAGGTGGTTGCTCTGGTATGATGCTGTGGAGGGCTGAAGAGCTGGTGAACACCTGTAATCCTTCCTGTGCTCCATTCCAGGTTTGAGAAGATGATCAGCAGCCTATATTTGGGGGAACTTGTAAGGCTCATTCTCCTAAAAATGACAAAGGAAGGCCTGCTCTTCAATGGGGAAGTGTCAACAGCTCTGCTTACTAAGGGCAAGATTGAAATGAAACACGTATCTGCAATGGAAAAGTAAGAACTTGGAATATGCTCTTTGAGAGCAGCCACTCTCAAAGTTAGTCTTTCACAAGCACAGCAGTGATAATGAAAGTGTAGTTAAAATCTGTGAGTGCAGGGAACAATCCTGAATTGATCAACTTGATTTTGCTTTTGCCTAGGAGAAAAATTGACCTTTCTGTAAGTAGGAATTGGTGTAAGATAGTTTTAGCAAAGTACCACAGTAGCAAGTGTGTTGGTAAACATCCCAGATGCAGGTTGTTTAGATGACCTCTCTGGAGACCTGAGTGTGTGGGATGATTGCTGCAGTTTTCAGCCTCTCTGATGTGGGAACACTGGGACTGTGGAGATGTAGTACAGATTATAGATCAGCTAATGGATGACTACATGGAAAATTTCGATTCTGGTGTTTTGAAGAGGAATCTTGGTCCTCATTGTCACTCCAGGAATTATTTTCTTTGTTGTATTGAGTGAAGCTGTATATCCGTTCTTGTGTTCTCCTTCTTTGGACTGTTTTATCCCGTTCTCTTCTTGACTAGCTGATTGGTCTCACCAAATGCTGAACCCCAGGAAGCAGCCTCTCTCCCCTGGGTACTTTTGGGAATGCTGTGGGAAACACTTTACTGGTTTATGGGAACCAGTTATGATGCTATTTGATAGGTTGTGTCGTGGTCTCCTCTCATTTCTTTTTGAGCCAGGGTATATTGATTTATATGTTTTTGCATTTGGTGATGTATTCTTTCGTTTTGGGGTTAGGTACAAGGAAGGTCTGAGCAACACAAAAGACATCCTTACAGAGCTGAACCTGTTTCCCTCTGAGGAGGACTGTGTTGCTGTTCAGCATGTCTGCACCATCGTTTCCTTCCGCTCGGCCAACCTCTGTGCCGCCGCCTTGGCAGCCATCCTGACCCGGCTCAGGGAGAACAAAAAGCTGCTGAGGATGCGAACCACTGTTGGGATTGATGGGGGACTCTACAAAACCCACCCCAAGTGAGTAACTAAAGAGGATTTGGTAATTGCTGGCCACATGTTGGTGCTAAGCGCCTCCATCTGCACGTGTGTGTGGCTTTTCAGAGAACTGCCGGTTTCGCTTCAGCTTCGGGTGAGATCTGACTGGCTTGGTTATTGCAAAGCCGTCCCAGGAGCTTTAGAATTTGGAGTGGGGTGGGGAAAACATGACATCTGAAATAATGGTGTCAGAGGAAATGCAGTTGATTTCTCAAGTGACCCCTCTGCCTCTAGGACACTTGCAGTTCACTGTGGGCTTTTTCTTGTCTTTCTTTCTCCCTCCACTACTTCCTTGTTTTTGAACCCGTGCTTTCCCCAAACCGGAATCTTTCTCCAACTATTCTCCCAAACTGCTTGGCGGTCTGATCGCAGACGGAGGTGAAGTAAACCACGCCCGAAAGGCCTAAAGGTGCGAGCCTAAAGAGACTCTCTGTCCCTGCCAGATACGCCAAACGCCTGCACAAGGTGCTGCGGAGGCTGGTGCCCACGTGCGACGTGCGGTTCCTGCTGTCGGAGGGTGGCAGCGGCAGGGGGGCTGCCGTGGTCACGGCGGTGGCACTCAGGCTGGCGGCCCGGCGCCGGCGCGTCGACGCCGCGCTCGAGCCCTTCCTGCTGCCCCTGGGCCTGCTCCGGGAGGTGAAGGACAAGATGAGGGCTGAGCTGGAATACGGGCTGAAGAGAGAGACGCAAGCCAAGGCCACGGTGAAGATGCTGCCCACCTACGTCTGTGGGACACCAGATGGAACAGGTGAAGTTAGTTCCTGATCACCTGGAGGCGGTTCAGGGAAGTTGCTTGTCTGTTTTTGGAGGGGGAGGGAATGTGCTGATTAATCTGGCACATGCCAGGGGGATTTATGTTGTCAAACCGGTGCTTCCTGCTATGTTATCTGTTATCTTCAGCCCCATGCTAGTAGACTTGATGGGATAAATGCCGTAGGGAACAGTGTGCTATCACCGGAATGCCATTCTGCCTGGCAAATGTGCTACCAGGAGTACCAAAATGAAATACCTTTCTTCTCCTTCAGAGAAAGGAAAGTTCCTCGCCCTTGATCTTGGTGGCACGAATTTCAGGGTTCTGCTGGTCAAAATCAAAAGTGGGAGAAGAAGATCAGTGCAAATGTATAACAAAATCTTTGCCATTCCTTTGGAGATCATGCAAGGGACAGGAGAAGAGGTAATCCTAAATGAATGTTTAACTGATCCAGCCAAGGCCTATTGTATGGGATTACTTGTGAGATTTATATGCTTCTTTCCTACCAGCTCTTTGACCATATTGTTCAGTGCATAGCAGACTTTCTGGACTATATGGGGATTAAAGGTGCTCGGCTTCCTCTGGGCTTCACCTTCTCCTTCCCCTGCAGGCAAGCCAGCATTGACAAGGTAAGAACTGCAGCACAGAATGGCTCAGATGGCAGCTCTGCATCTCCTTGGTAAATGACATCATTTTGGGCAAGGATGACTTGTTGGTTTGGGGTATTTATTACTTTACTTTGCAAATTAGTTAGTTGTGTTTCATAAGAAAGTTATCCTGTGCTATCCATCTGCCTGTGGGAGGCACTTCTTGTCTGGTCAGTGGTGGACATGACTTGCTTTTGTTCTATAAAGATTAAGCCCTTGTGACAGCAAAATGAAGTGCATATTTTTAATAACCCAGGAACCTTCTTACACTGCCTTAACTCTTCAATGGCAAGAGATAACAAATGGCTCCTTCTGCTTGCTCAGCTACAATCCCAGGTTGTTTTCCTAGCTGTGTTGCACAGCTCTGACTGTGTAACTTCTGCACTACATTGGCTGCTTCTTGTTGAGTGTCAGTGAACAGACCTGAACTTACTTGTTCAGCTTGGAAGAGCTGGCTTTTTGACAGATATCATATCTTTTATCTTTTCAGATCTTATGTAAGAAAAGATTATTTTTATGAATTTCCAAAAGGGGCAGGGGATGTTGTGCTACTTAGTTCTTGTCAAATATGTAGGATATTGGGGAAATGAGAGACTGCTCTTTCATTGAATGTTTTTATGTCCTGGTAGAGTTCACAATGGCTTCTAAGCCTGGAAGTTAGTCTGGTCTGTCTCAATTTTCAGCTCACAGTCATAGCAAGTATAGCAAGTAGGACTTTGCCTTTTGTGGAGACATGAATTCATATGCCTTCTAAACCCACAGCATAGCATTTGGTCTTGACAAATGATTAGGAAGCAAATTCCACAGTACTGGTGGCAAACTGAGTGAGGCACATCTGTGTCAGGGTCCCACAACATGTTGCTCTGTGTGTTTGGTTGTTTACTGTTGCTAGAACTCGAAGGTGTTTCTTAATAGCAGCTTTTTCTCCCAGTTGTCTTCTGGGTTCTTTTGTTTGTTTGTTTGTTTTTCTTATTTGGACTGACAGTCCAGAGCCACTTGGGAAGTGTAAAGCTAGTTACTTCATGTAACCTGGAAATCAACTTCTGTCAGGCCAGGTTGTCTGAAAAGAGACAAATTAGTGTTGCCTGGAGTTGTGGGATCATACCAAATATCCTTCAGTAAACAACCCAAAAATTAACAGTAGATGTTCATTAATGTTTGATGGGTGTTTAATGATTTATGGCAAAAGTATTTTTTGTAGGCTTTCCTTCCCAGGTAACACAATGGCTGTGTGCACAAGAGGTGAGGTGAGGTTTTCCCAATGAGGTTTAGCAGGTACTGAGTGCAGTGCCTTGGTGAACAGCTGAGTAACCTTGGAGCCACGACCATCAGCAGTTGAGTAACAAAGGTACACGTGCACAGCCTGCACTAGACACCCACAGTAACCTGTCCAGGGAAATATGTTATTTGAGAAAAAAAAGCATTGGGGTGGCAGGCAAGCAAAAGCTGATGCTTGCCATGTACAATCCGCTCTTTGTCTTCACTTATGACTTTCTCTTCTGTTTCAGGGAACGCTTGTGGGATGGACAAAAGGATTCAAGGCAACGGACTGTGAGGGGGAAGATGTTGTTGATATGCTAAGAGAGGCCATCAGGAGAAGAAATGTGAGCTATGTTTTTTTTGCTCATTTTGATGTATTTAATGTATCCTCACTCTTCCTCTGTGATTCCACTACTGGTCGTGATTTGTGTTTTAGGAGTTTGACTTGGACATCGTAGCAGTGGTAAATGACACTGTTGGGACCATGATGACTTGTGGATATGAGGACCCAAACTGTGAGATTGGCCTTATTGCAGGTACAGTTATGGTCAAGTGACCACTGTGAGAAGGAAGCAGTAGAGCTGCTTTGGGATCTGCTTTGGGATCAGCACCTTTTATTTGAGTTTGATACATGGTGTTATTAGTTATTGCTTAGGGGGTTTTGGCAGATACGTGTGGTATTCAGCAGGAAACTTAACAACATCTGTAGCAGATCAGTTCCTGAACCTGTTGGACTTTTGGTCTTGTCTCTGGTGGTGGCTAACCAGTGTATGCAGGGTAAAAGGGTACAAGCAGATAGAGCATGAATTCTTGTTTTGACAAGTGTATTCATAGTTACTGTGTAGTCAGATCATGGACCATGGAACAAGCAAATATTTTTAAAAATCTGAATGAATTCTTGCTGGGCTTTTTAGATGATTCCCCCAATAGGTTCCTTCAAGTTTTGATCCAGAAATATATCTAAGCATAGACTCATAGAATGGCCTGTGTTGGAAGGGACCTTGAAATTTGAGATATGGCAAAAAGAACTTGAAGATGAACACTGCAATCATCTTCCAAAAGTTTCTGATGCTGCTTCACTTTTCCAGCTGAAGTCCTGTAATTTCTTTTCTTCCAGGAACAGGCAGCAACGTTTGCTATATGGAGGACATGAAAAACATAGAAACAGTGGAAGGGAATGAAGGAAAAATGTGCATTAATACAGAATGGGGAGCATTTGGTGACAATGGCTGCATTGACCACATCAGGACAAAATATGATAGAGAAGTAGATGAAGACTCACTAAACCCAGGGAAACAGAGGTAAAAGTGATGGTCCTGATGGCCAAGAGCCTGATGAAGTCTGTCTTCGAGAAACACTCTCTGCTTTTTAAAATGAATGAATATGAATGCTTAATGAATGAATAATCAGAAAGGAAATTTTAATATTGCATTTCCTTTGTTGCTTGGTAAGTAACCTAGATATCAAAAACAAACAAACAAACAAAAAAAGAAAAACAAAACAAAAAACCCCCAAACAAACACGAAATAAAAAGACAAAGACATACATTGTTACCACAGCACTGTTTTCATCTTAAAGTGTTACCAAACAGTGCAGCTTTTAAGATTTCCCTGCAAAGCCTAGGTCATGCTTTGCTCCTCCTTTTAGGGTGATTTTTCAAAGGCAAAATACAACTCAAGCAGGACCATAAGCTGAACTTGCCTGTATTTGTTTTGTATTGTATTGATTAGGTGTGACTCACTGGTGAATGCATAGGGGAACAGGGAGGAGTTTCACTTCAGTGTGGACTCTGGCTTTAACACTGTATTCTGTTTAATATTGCAAGGGCTTTTTTTTCTACTTCAGTTACCATTTGGCATAGGTAAATATATTGTAATTAATGTTTGCACTTGAAGTCACTGCAGCAGATTTTCGATGACTGAGAAATGGAATTTAATGGCTATTGCTCTGCAAGTTTGGACTGCCTTTTGTTGGAGCTCACGAAGCATGTACCTACCACTCATGCTAAACAGGGCCATCTCTTCAAATGAACATTTTTATTCCTCTTTTGACCCAACAGGTATGAAAAAATGACCAGTGGAATGTACCTAGGTGAAATAGTAAGGCAAATTTTGCTTGACTTAACCAAACAAGGGCTGCTGTTCAGAGGACATATTTCGGAATCACTCAGGAAAAGAGGCATATTTGAAACAAAATTCCTGTCTCAGATTGAGAGGTAAAGTTGTTAGATTTACATGGTTTAAATCCTTAAAGTCTTCTGGGACACCTAGAGAACAGTCTTTTGCAAGTGTGTGGAGCCCTTTCCTTCAAGAAGTCAATTAAGTCAGTTATAGTTTTCTTCTTTGTGCATCCCCCACCTCCAGAATAAAGGTTAAAAATGAGAAACTGGGGGAGTTACTGAATGACTTCTGTAATTATATGAATTAACATTTTCTGTCCACACAACTGGGTTATCTCGGATGCCTTAGCAATCAAGCTGTGTTTCTTGTGGGACTTAAAATAGTACTTAAGAGAGTAAGAAGCCAGTGATACACGAATATGTGCTTACCTGCATATTTGTGCATGATCGCAGTGGTCTCTAGGCTATTTGAAAGTCTTTCTGCTGTGGAAAGCCTTGAAAGGAGCGTCTCAGCCTTGAGATCTAAAGTAACAGTCAGGTGGCTGATCTGGCTCTGCTCCCTCAGGACTTTGGGAGTTAGATGAATACCTACTCTTCCTGCCTTCTGGAGATGCAGCCTAACATGGCAAAGGGCACGGCAGGAGCAGCTTTTCAATCTGAACTCAGACAGAAATCAGCCCTAAAAGAACTGGAGAGTGTTAGAGCTGAAGGGGTCCCGTTTCCTTTGAATCCCACCTGCCTCAGCTGCCGGAGCTTCCCCTAACGCCTCGCTGCTCCGTGTGCTTCCCGTGCGCAGTGACCGGCTCGCCCTCCTCCAAGTGCGGCGCATCCTGCAGCAGCTGGGCCTGGACAGCACGTGTGACGACAGCATCATTGTCAAGGAGGTCTGTGGAGTTGTTTCCAGAAGAGCTGCCCGGCTCTGTGGGGCAGGGCTGGCTGCTATTGTGGAGAAGAAGAGGGAGAACCGAGGTGTGGAGCGCTTGCAAATCACTGTTGGAGTAGATGGGACTCTGTACAAGCTCCATCCACAGTGAGTACCGCTTCCCTTTGCTGTTTGCTTGATCTCACTGTGAGAACATACCGAGCTGCACCAGCTTTCTGCTGAGATGATTAAAAACCTGAGAGGGGGTAAGGATCTAACACATTTCCCTGCACTTTGTCATTTCCCTTTCCTAGCCATAGGATCAAAAATGGTAAAGTCAGCTCCAGTTACCACTGGGAGGCTCTTTTCTCTGGGATGTTGACTGAACCTAATACTTATTTTCCAGTGTTTTGGCAGATTTCTAAAACATCTGAGTCTCCCAGATAGAAAGCTGTATTGAGTTTTTGGAGTTGGGACAGTATTCTGTGAGCCAGGCCTAGAAATAGATGCATTAGCTTTTGAGTTGGGAGAAGAGAACCTCCTTCATGATCTCTGAGGATGTCGGCAGTGTGTGGCACCATGCTGAACAAAATTCAAGTGGAGAAATACAAATTAGAATCTGATTGTGTACATAAATTTGTATCTTTTATGGCATTGTTAGAGAGCATAATTGACGTTTTTTATTGGAAGATAGAAGAAAAAGCAAAAGAAAGCAATGGCTGAGGTTATTGTTCCTTGCTTGTGGGTGAATACAAAGATTTCAGATCAGAAAGCAGCTGCTAAAATGTTCTGTTCTTCTCTCCCTTCCTTTTCAGTTTTTCTAGGGTCCTGCGGGAAACCGTGAAGGAACTGGCACCTCAGTGTGACGTGACTTTCATGCTTTCTGAAGATGGAAGTGGGAAGGGAGCTGCCCTCATAACTGCAGTTGCAAAAAGACTGCATAACGTTGGACAGAAGTAGAAATGAGCGGTCATTTGAAAAAGTAATTTCAGCACTGCTAGGCGTGTGCAGTAGGGATTTGCTGAGTGGTGATTCAAGATAGCTTTGCCAGACACCAGTACACAGGTACCTTTCTTTGGGGAGCAGCTGGTTTTGGCCAACCAGGATTGTGGATTTTTGTCCTTTGGTAACCTGGATTAGATGTTTCTGCTCCTCACTGGCATGTCTTGGCATACCACAGTCTACTCAGTTCTGTACTTCCTGCAATGCATCTCTAATGCACATGGGAGAGTGAAAACAAAACAAACAAAATCAACCCAAATGTGTCTTTTTACAACATCTTAATTAAGCTACTGCACCACAACTGAGTTTATCACCAGTTTCTTAGGATTTGCGTGCTTAGTTTTGTCTTGGCTTGGCTCAAAGAATATTGAAATTCTGATGATGCATCTTATTTAGTGGACATATTTGTTCAGTGCTTCACAGGTTTTACAATAAATTTGCTGGTGAAATAAATTAATGGACTTTGGTTAGTGATGCTCCCCCCACTGCTGCACTGGTTGCAAGTGTAATGTAATACTTCCCTGAGTACAGGAGGCGTGTTTAATAATTGAATGTAAAGGAAAAAAATGTGGTTCCACAGAATATCAGTTTGTGTCAAAATATGTCAGTGCATCTGAGTCACATAAAGCTAAACCAATGCTGGATGGATTCTGACTGTGACTGAATCTTTTGGTACTGAAGGAAGGAGAGAATGTAGGAGCTACAGAGTCTGCAGTGTCTGTGTCAGGGGTGCACAGAGGGTATCAAACAGGCCACCAAAATAGCTGTGTAGAGGGAAAAAAAATCATTTGTATTTCTGAAAGTCTCTTCTTTGTCTTCTCTCTGTTATCTTCTTGCATGTGCCTGAGAGAATTGTTTCCATTTTGTGCAAAGGAGTTTACCTTGGTTTTCATTTTCTGTTGCCTGCTGCTCTGCCTGTTTGTAGTCTGTTTGTAAATAAATCTGTGTTGTTGTGAGCCTCTGCTTCTCTGTCCAGTGCATCTCTGAGTTGTGGGAAGAACATGCAGGCAAGTGGGAGCTTTCTTAAAACCTAAGTCTTTAAACCCAGATCTTTCTTTAAATATAAATCTGTACTAGTATTCAGCAGCACCTCAGTGATTGTAAAGGTGGTTTGTGGATAGAGCTCATGGCCTTGTGTGACCAAATGTCCCTCACCTGACCTACCCAGAACAAACCAAAACAATAATACGGTACAGAGAAGCAGCAGATCTGTGTCCTGCCTCTTCTCTGTTCTTAAGTATTCCTGTATCTCTTTTAATCCTCTCTTTGTGGGTATTTGCTTCCTTGTGGGCTGACAGCAGAAAGTGGGGCCAAGAAATGTGCTTTAAGCCTAGTTAGGTCAAAAGTGACTGTGGTGCAGGGGGATCAGCAGTTGGGTTTATGTAATAATCTGTAACAAGGCCATTGCTGGGTTTAAATTTAGCAATCACAAATTCAATATTGGAAGCTACATACTTTTGCTGTTTTGTAGTTTTTTTAAAAAAACAATGTGTCAACAGCTCTATGTCTGTGTTGGAGTTACTGGATGGGTGGAAGTTACTTGCAAATAATTTTCACTTCTGAAGGAATTCCTCATGGTGCTGAACTCACTGTATTGAGCAGTTGGGAAGAGACAAGTTGTGAACTCGTTATTACATTTAATATTGTTCTCCTTTTGTCAAGGAACTTGGTATTTTACTTTTTCTTTATATTTCAGAATCCACAGAGATGCAGAAACCAAAGCTTCCTATGTAGTAAGGGCAGTTAACTGGAATGGAAGTTCATTACTGGTGATGAACAGGTTAAATTTGGAGGGGCTGGGTGTAGAAGAAGAAAAAAATCAGATATTGAGTCTGTGTGGGGCTTAGGATAGCTCTTCTAGGCTGTTCTAGGCCCCAAAGGTAGAAGCAGGGATTTCAGCACCTGAAATCTTGTACTGTCTGTGTGGTTTTGGGTGATTTTTCCCCCCGCCCAAAAAAAACTTTCCCTTTTTGGTGGAGTGGATTCTGCTAATCTGCAAAAGTGCAGCTGTGAATGAAATTTGTCCCTGTACATCTGGAATGAGCTGATGCAGACTTGCCCCAGGATGGCCACCTGAGTATGGTGCAGAACACCTTTTGTACTTTTATTCTAAAGCGTGTTCTGCACAAATGGAATGCAAATCAGTAACAAAACAAGGAAAACCCCTCACATTTAGAAAGAAATCCTATCTTGCTTTGATTTTTCTTTTTAGTCTTTTTGGGAAATGAAATCCTCGCACAAAGTCAGTTTACACCTCAGCTGCAGTTATTCCTTTTCCTGCAGTAGATTAGGCCCACACAATAATATTTGTTTGCATGCGCAGTTTTTTTTTCTCCAGTGAGTCTGAGGGTATCATGGAACCTGATCATGTGGACCTGAAACTGCTCAGAACGGGCTCTGGCTCTGGCACTCGGGGCGCAGGCCACGAGTGCTCCTGCCTTTCCTGCAGGCAGCTGCCCTGCCCTGGAGCCAGGCAGCTCCCACGTGCTCCGATACACATCTTCTGGCCAGGGAGGCGGCACCTCCTTCTTCTCCTTCAACAAGTGGCAACTTCTGAGTTGGGAGGGCGGCTGCTGTCGGAAGGGGAGTGAGCAGAGCTTTGCTGGGCAGCCCTGGAGAAGGGCAGGGTTGGCCACTGTGGGATTTTACCAGGGGTACAAACTTCACTTGTGGTTTCGCGGGCATCCCGTAAACCTGCGCTGCTTTCTCTAAGCCAGAACTTTCTCCATCTGGGCGATGATGCAGCATCAAGTTCTGACTACGTCAACACGCGGAAACCCAGCGACTGCTGCAAACTTGCAATCTCCCTCGTACAGATAATAAACTGCTGAAGCAAAGCACTCCTCTGCCATCTGTACCATCATCTGTGGTGATTGAGTTCAAAGCCCTAGCTCACAATAAAAGCAGAGGCCTTCTATTAACTGTAACACATCATTTAAGCGCAGCATCTCCTGTGCTGAGCAGTATGCGCTGCAGTTCATCACATGACATTGTTAGTCAATATGAAATAAAGTGGGATGGTTCCAGTTTCACACCTCAGACTTTTGTTTTTCTACTTTTACTTTTCTACTGCTTCTTGGATAGCTTTTTGATGCTTTGTTTCTGCCTGCCTTCCCTCCAGTTAATACATTTAACATAGTGCTTGAATTTATCAATTTTGGTTTGATGCTTCCTGAAGACATGAACATCTTTTTTCACATCTAGGTCACACATGTAATTTGCAAAGTAGAAAGATCTTTAAATCTCAGGTGTGACAGAAGTATTACTGAGAGAAGGAAATAAGGTTTGTGCCTCTCAGAAATTTCCAGTAGGTGGTTGCACTTACATTTTCATCCATGGGGAAAAAATAATCCTAAATACGTTCATACATATATGTTCAATATATTACAACAAATAAATATGTTGCAAAAAAAATCCTAATATGTAATATTTTGCCAGCTAGAGACACATTTTGGTGGCTGTAGATTTGGACAGCGCTGGCCCTTGGCTCATAACCCATAAGAGAAAACACAGTAGCAGCTCAGTGGTGACATATTCCCTTTGTCACTCTGACAAAGTTCAAAAGTAAATATAGGATCATGTGGAAATCCTTCAGAAATCCTGATTAGCATGAACTCCCTTCTTGAGAAGTCAATATTATATAGGATTAGCAGATTAGTGTAAAGGAGTTTGAAGCTGAAATGTAGGTAATACCAAAATGAAAGTACTGTTTCTTCGATCTTGATTTGTTTCTTTGTGCTTGGTGAAATGAGCTGGCTTGGGTTTGAGGTCACCATAGGAATTGGGTGGAAGGGGAGTGAGGCAGGGAGAGCAGGAGACTTGGTGAATGTTGTCCTGTTCTAGGTAAGCTTAGAGTTTCTCTAGAAAGGACCACCACCGCCTTGAACTGTCATTGTGGGCTCATCCAGAGCATTTCTCAGACTTGTAAAGCCGGTAGCTTGTCAATTCATAAATACATAGATAGATATAAAATAATAATAATATATGAGACCTATTCCTGTACACAGGTGGCCTGCTGAGGTGAGAGGAAGAAGGGAAATAAGGCATATATCTTCTTTGGCCCAGCACTGAATACACTCTGTAAAGCTGATGTAGAAAGCAAGATATAAACCCACCAAAATTTTAATTAATGCTTTCCTTTCTCTCATTGATACTATCACCTTGCAGGTGCACACTGAAGGTGCTGTAAACGTGATGGGTCATGTCTGTCTGAGAGGGGAATGCCAAAACAATTTTGATCTTGTTGTGTGTTCTTTTAACACCTTCCAGATGCCAGCCCCATCCCTGCTCAGCATTACACTTCATCTGCACGCTGTGTCTGGGGGCCTCGCACAGCCCAGTCACCTCTAGAGTCAGCAAAAGCTGTGTTCTGTGAAGAGAGAACACATTTGGTAAGAAACCTGGTAAACATGGGTTCCTCCAGAAACCCCTTCCCACTGGGACAAGGAATTGGCTACAGGAAAATGGACAAAGGGCACCAGGTGGGAGGATTCCCCTGCAGGAGTTGAAGAACCAAATGTCGGGGAACCTTGGCAAGCAGGAGCTTGCTGGGAGGAGTGGAAGAAGGTCCCTTCAGTCTTGATCTTTCCTGACTTAGAAATCCCAAACCTAAAACAATCCAACCCTCCCAAAACAACCCAAATTCTTATTTTTATCTAGAAAAGTCTAAGTTAAAACTAAACCAGAGCTATATTAAAAAAACCCACCAAAACAAAAGAGATGAGGGGGAGACTGAGTCTCTTTCACTGCCTCTATTTTATTTTCTTCTTTTGCTGGAAAGGAGAAAGTTTGTTTGGAGAAGAGGAGAGAGATGTGCGAAGAGTATGGCACATCAACAGTTTAAGCTTCCCCATAAATTTGTTACTGCATATCAGAACAACTTTAAAATATGTCTTAATAGTGGAGAAAAGGGATGACAGCAATATAAGGTATGAAACATTAAGAGCTGTTAATTACAAGGACAATTCAAAGGAATTAACTGAGTCAAGTGGTTAAAGTGTTTATTGTTAATGGGGGGGAGGCAATGGGGTTGTTACCTTACTGGCATCCATTTTATTTGGACTTGGAGGTGAGATGTAGCTCCCAGCCTCAGGCATTTCAGAACAGGGTTCTGTTCTCAAACCCACCAGTGTTACTGACTCAGTTTACTTTTCCGAGGGCTGTTTTTGTTCTTCTCAATTTGCTGCTTGGATGTTCGGCTTGCCAAAGGTTTCTGTGCACCTGGGAAGCCCCTGTTCCCATAGGGCTGGCTTGGCCAGGGATGCTGGGCCATCTGTTCAGCTGGGGGACTGGGACCGCTGCCCGCCAGGCCGATGTAGAGGACTGTCCTCATCGTGTCAGTCTTGTCCCCTACTGGGAACTAAAAAAAGGCTGTTCAGTGTTGCCACAGGAGTTGGAGAGCAGGGAGGTGTGGAGGGGATGAGACCCGTGGGGCTGAGCTTAGCCCAGGCATTCCCCTCAGTGCTCACCTGGGGGGTGAGCTGAGATCCTGGGGCAGCAGCCACCTCTGGCTGCGGCTGCGTGGGAGTGTAAATAACGCACAACTAGGATTGGGATGGACGTGGTTAATGGAGCAGACCAGCTGGTGGTTGACAACTTGGTCCTAGAGGGGAGCTCTCAGCAGGAGGAGAAAATGGATGGTGGAAAGGCGTGGAGGGAAAGTCTGAGCAAGCCAACAAGGAAGGCGCTTTCCCAGCAGGCACGTCCTGAATACTTCAAAGCGGAAAGTTACGGACGCTGATTTGGGAGCAGCAGCTGATTCTGGAAACAAATGGGATAAATACTGGCATGAGAAAAAAAAAAAAGTTGAAATGCCTGAAGGGCACAACTGCTGTGGCCAGCGATTCTGCAGGAAATGCACTGAAGCCAAACCAGAGAGAGTCGAGGAAACTGGACGTGAACACAGTTCCCAGTGAAGTCAAATGAAAGCCAAGGGCCTGGGAAATGCCTGTGATAGCGTGCTGGGAATTTGGCTTTCTTTCCCTGGCTCTCCAATGAAGTAGCTGTGTTTAACCTGGGCCTGAGTCTGGCTATGCTGAAGGAATTGTAAAGGTGTTTTGTGTTCTGAGCTCAGAAATTCTGCTCCAGAGCCTTTTCTGTTGCTTTCAAGCGTGTGTTTTCAGAGCAAGGTCTAAAAAGGGTTTTCAGAGCTGTAGGTCTAAAGCTCAGTCTGAAATTTGAATAATTGCATGGTCATTAAATTTTGCACAAAAAGGAATTGACTCTAAAAGCAGCTGATATGTTATCACGATTAGAGCAATAGCAATGCCTTCTTTCATCACAATGAAGTTACATTGTTAGAGAGCATAATTGACATTTTTTATTGGAAGATTAAGAAGAATTTGTTTACAGCTTGCAAACAAAGAGGTTTTAATTCAACAGACTGCAGCAGGAATAAGCAGTAAGTGGCATTTTCATCCGCTGGCCGGTTAGAGCTTTAGCTGCAGAATGCTGCGGACGGAGAAGTATGAAGGAATTTGCAGCTCAATATCTGCCCAGTAAAGCGTGCACCACGCTGGCAAATGCCAGAAAGCTGACGGGGAGAAACCTTGAGTGCAAAGAAACAAAGGGCTATAGTTAATATTAGCACCTTTTGGGAAGACACCACGGCTTTTGGAGACCAGCTTCATGCCGCCCGTTGTGCAAAGGTCAAGCTATGGCATTTCTGAGGATGCTTTTGCCACGGAGCCCTCGGGATAACACCTGTCTACTCAACTGGTAGCTAAAGTAGGTATCTGGGTTATTTTTGTTTCTCTGGGTTTGTTGCTTCATGGTCTAATAGGCTCAGGAACTAAGTGGTACTGGCATTTCAAAGTGGCATGTTGTGATTGGAAGGGGGTGCTGTGGAAGTGTTTGGAAAGCAGATCCAAATGAAGCACCATCGTCATTCGACTGCAGAGAGGCTCTTTTGCTTTTCAAATATATTTGGGATCCTCTTTGTGCTGGTGGTTGTGTCTTACTGTCCAGACTGCTCTCCAGATAAAGCCAAGGGTATGTGAAAAATTCGGGGTTTTTTTAAAGCAAATTCCTCTTGTGCAGTTGGAAGTCATTTGGATTTATTGTCCCAGCTCTGGTCAAGGTTTAAGAGCCCAAGTCAAACCCTGCTGTTCTGAACATGCAGTGCTGCAGAATGAGGAAAAAGTCCCCTCAGGGCACTTGGGGTGCTGACAAATCTCTGCAAGGAGGGTGCTCATCCCTCAGGATGAGGAGGTCCCTCATCCCTGAGGTGGTCAGGGGAGCATCTGTTGAACCACGTGCAGTGACACTGCTGGGAGGGGAGGGGAGGGGCTGACCAGGCTGATCGTGTAAAGCATGAGAGCTCCTCACCCGTGCCACACCTGCAGCCCGGCAGCTTCGTGCTGGCAACCTGAATGGGCAGCACCTGATACGGAGGGGGCGGGTGATAAAACAGCTGAGGGTATTTTCTGGGTCTGAATGTTGACTGATAGCCACAGGCTGTTGTTGCTGTTATCTGTCCAAAACAAGGTTATGGATAAAACTTGTGATTATAACATTTGTTTGCATTCATGTCAAATGTCAGAGTAGAAATATCCTGCTGGCAGACAGGGATGCCCATGGGTCTGTCAATGCTGGGTCAGGTCCCAGATGGGACTGGGGAACTCAGCAGCTGTCAAAGGAACCAGCAGGGATGAGTTGCAGTGGCCCAAGATATAGGGGCTCTTGTGAGGAAACTTCTGCTTTCCTAAAAATTGTATCTTCTTCAAGAAAGGAAGGGAAAGACAAGCAGAATAGGATTATCTCTTGCTGCAGCAATTACTGGGACTGCAGCTGAAATCTGGGGACAGAGCTGTTGACCAGTCAATAGAGCTGGGTTCCCCATTTAAAGCATTGAGATGACAAAGAAAAGCTTATTTTTTACATTACAAAAAAATAAGTCTCCATCACCCATCCTTTGTAGCTATGTGGTGAAGCCAGACTCTCAGGTTTCCTATCAGGAATGGGTCAGGGGGATGGAGAAACCAATTAAAACCAGAACTTGCTTTCTGACACATACAGGAGTTTTTGTTTATTGAAAATTGTTTATTCCACCTCTACTTTTCTTTTTGCGTCTGAGAAAATCTGAGAATGAAGATAGGGATCCAGAATCTCTTCAGGATTTGTATTTGACCTGGTGTGGTTACCTGACACCCAGCCAGCCTGCCTGCAGTCTCTTCCTGAGAGAGAAGGGGGACAAAATAGGAGGAAGAAGCTCCCAGGTGGATATAAGGATGGGAGGTGGATCACCAATCTTCATCATGGGAAAAAGTGATTCCACTTGGGGATTATGAATTAAAATGGATTTGGATGGTGAGAAACAAAGAGAAAGTTAATGCAACGCCTTCCCCAGTGTAGAAGTGTTATTAATGTGCACCAGTATCCCCCAGTATGGATCCTTGTGCCACCACAATCTTCCCATGGAACTCCAGCAGCAGAAGAGTCCAGCTTGGGGCAGTTCCCACTTTTCCACACAGAGAGCCTTCAGTTCCACTGCCACCCCAAAAATCCTGAGAGAGCCAGAGTGGCTTGAGGGAAGAAATATTAGGGTCGGGAGAGAGGACATCCCCAAACACACCATGTAGATGCCCAAGGACCTGGCTGGGGCTGATCCCACCTGGTTTCTGATTCTACTCTAAAATATTTCATGACAGCAGCCTGTAAAGTTGAAGAAGCCAAAATTTTGCTCAGCAGTACTGTTTGCATTTGCCTCCAGCCTCCATTAAGACAGCTCTGGACTTTAACCAAAAAAAAAAGAAAAAGAAAAAAAAAAAGATCACAAGATTATCACAAAGCAGCTCAAAGTCTGCGGTTACTCCTGGATGATGCTTAACTGCAAGCCTAGCATCTGTGACTATCTTCCTTTAATGTGAATATTTTGTTTTTTTCAAGGGGTAGTTAGGGAGATGCTTTTCAGGCTGGTTTCATGGTTTTTAATTAGAATAACAAACTGTTAACAGGACTCAGGTGTTTTATTGCACATTTGCTTGCTAAGCCCTCTTCCTCTGTGTGTGGCAGGAATCTCCGGGTATGGCTGTATCTTGGGGCTATGTGAGGGCCAGTGCCTAGCTGACATGTTCCCTATTTCCACCATTTTTCTGGGTCACACTTGTGGTCCATAGCCCATATGTCCCCAGTTTCCTCTCTCCTGGGGTGATGTTAGCTGTGAGTGTGCATCTGCTGTATCCCAGCCCCTGGAGGGGTTTTTAAGACAGCCCTTGTCTGTGGGGTGTATGTCTTTCAGAGGCATCCTGAGGCTGTGGAGGGAGATGTGAAAACCTACAATTCTGCCTCTTTTTTTGCTGACAGTGCCCTGTGATGACCATGTGACGTAGCAAGTGGTGCTCCTGCTATGGCCACACAGAAGGAGCCCAATGCTGAGGATGTACCTGGCTCCTGCTGCTCCCCATTGTGTCAAGTAGGTACCTGCTTTACCTAAAGGGCTAAAGGGGGGAGGGCCTTGAGTTGCTGGGGAGAGCCCCATGCTGTGAGAATATTGACTGGCCTTGGAGGAGATTCCCTTGCACTGGGTCTTGCTGGAAAAGGGGCACAAACCTGGGGCCTTGGCAATTAAGGCTGGCACCTCTCTGGGTCTGGGACTTGTGATACAAACTGATTTTTGCTACCATCAAATGCTGGATCAAGGAGAAATGTGTATCCTTAGTGGAAACTGGCCTCTTAGCCCGGGTTAAAAGGTGTCATCTTGTTTGGTGTTAGTGGAAAACCAAAAAAGAGGGGCAGGTTGTGTTCCCTGTGCTGAAGGTACAAGGTCTCGGTTATGGATTTACTGTTCACACAGCAAAGGTGCGCTGTCCTCAAAGGGCACTGGTTTGTGCCATTCAAACCTCCTTGGGACAGTGCACAGAAACCAGCTGACTGCTGAGGTTAACTCCTTTTGCAGGGCTGAAGGACTGGCTTTGTTTTTGAAAGTCTTCCCACACAGTGGGTGTGTTAGAGCTCAACTTTGACAAATGAGCTCAATGACCTGTGAGGAGCTGAAAGCACATTTAGGAAAACTGTCTCCATATAGTACAGTAAATTAGGTTTTATTTTCCTTTGTTTAAATCATTGTAACTGCCTTATCACTTAAGTGAGTTGCTGGTCATGCAGCCATCCTTTAAGTGGTATTGAACTGCTTCTTCTGAAGATAATACTTGAATCAAACAACTAAAAATACTTTAAACTTACCCCTTTTGAAATTTCAAACCAGTTTGCAATCTATATTTTGCCCTTTTTTCCAGCATAATTTCTTTTAACATTGTTTACTAGCATTGTTCATTTAGTAGATATAAGAAATCTGTACTTGTGCTCATTTCAGTTTGCTGGAGTCAAGAGATATTTTATGAAATGAAACAAATGCTTCACCTTCTGGTCAGGAAAGGCAGTTCATTGACATTGAGCTCATCCCTCTATAACACCAACGCCCTTGCACTGCCTTACAAACTGAGTTTGCTGATATATTTCTGGGTGCACATAAATATATGTGTGTATGGTCTGCTTTATAGGTACATGAGCTGCAATAATGTCTTACTACCAATGCACTATAAAAAACACTTTCTTGATGCAGCAGTTCTCACCTCAATGGAAAAAGTGCTTAACGAGTGCAGGGCCCAAGCTGAGTCAGAAAACTGGAGTTATTATTGCTTTCCTTTACAGAGATGTAAAATCAGTTCTATTTCTGACACTGGAGAGAAAGAAGGTACAGTGGTGAATATTGTGGACAGGAAGGGAAAAAAAGAAAAAGAAAGAGATGAGTTTGGTTGGATTAAGAGCAAAGTGAGTGGACTTGCATTAAAAGCACCAAGGGATGTCAGCAGGCTGGACCTGTGTTGGAAAACCTCAGTGGGTTGGAAAGCAGCATAGAGTAGCTCAACTGTGCAACACAGGAGCTAGAGGTTAAGTTTTGTGGTGGTGTGACTCCAGGGAGCAGTTTCCTCTTTTCCCCACACACGTGCAGACGTGGCAAGACCTTTGCAGAATTGCCCCCGCAGCCCACAGCTTTTGGAAGCAGTGATGCCTTAAGTTTTAGCTTTTATATTTTTTAGATTCTATGCTGTTTTAGTGGCGAGTTCTAGGTTTCATATTAAGTGCTACTAAGCTCTCTTCACAGGGTAGATAGAAAACCATCCCTTCTTTAGTTTGATACCAAAGACAACTTTCAGGCCCAAGAACAAAAACAATGGTGAAGTGAGAAGAAAAAACAAGGAGGATGAAACTCCATAATCTGAAGCTGTGGTTGGACAATTAACTCCAATATGCCAATCAACGAGAACTCATAGAAGCGTGAGACCTCGTGATTGGTCGTCCATTTTGTGACCATTTAGGTTCATCTTGGGTGTGGTCATCATGGTTTGGTCCTGATTGGCCAATGTGTATTATTGACACACGATGAAACCAATGAAAAGCATGGGTGCGCCTTTGTGAATACAAATTTTAAATGCGAACCGGGGAAAGTTCCTTCTCCTGGTTCCCGGTTGGAGAAGAGGTAACAGGAGCTGCCTGGCCGCTCCGCCGCGGCCCTCGTGGCCGGGCTGGGCCGGGCCGGGCCTGGCGCGGCCGGGCGGGG
>WAAG01076286.1:9442-22755 GCA_013390105.1 Tichodroma muraria | reverse complement strand
TACAATATGTATTTTTAACAGTGTTTAATATGAAGTTCAACCTATTCTATTCCAGGCTCAACGTACTCCAGAACCTGAAGAAAACCAGTCTCAGGGAAAGTGTTAGAGCAACATTTACAACTTAACATTTCAGCACAGACCGTTGAAGGTATCTTCAGACCCGCTCCTTGCCAGAAGAGTTTCAGTGAGGGTTGAGATGAGGATCCAAGCTGATGGATTTTATGTTGGGATTTAGGCACCTAAATATATAGGTGTCTTATTTTCTTCATAATAAATGGTTTGCTTGTGGGATCACAAAATGCTTGTGATCTTGACACTGCCTCAAGCTCCAGCACAGGCCAAGCTGTATTCAGTCTACTGGATGTGCCATAATGAGTCTGTAGAAAGTCACCAAAACATTGACTCAATTGGCTGAATATGAAAGGAATCAGTGGTCTATCTCCAAAGGCTAAAGGCAGGTAAGAAAATAACAAAGGTCACCAAAACAAATGCCACTAAACAGCCACTTGGCTCAACCCCTCAGCACAGTGTATCAAGGAACTGGAGAGAGATAGGGGCAACTGTGCCTGGGAGAGTGAAAGAGAACAGCTTCAGCCCAAGAAAAAGTAGTGTCAGCACATTCAAAGGTGTAGAAGCAAAGAAAGGAGTTCAGTAAGAATCAAGCCTTCAGTGAAGCAAGGAAGAATGGATAATTTAATCCCTGGAAGTTGAAACCTTGACCACAGAATAGCATTTTTCTGCAGAAGATTGAATATTAAGGTATTAGTTAAACAGGAATGTACATTTATAGACAGAAAAATGTATTGTCTGAAAGAGTTACTCAGAAGAAAGAATGAAATATCGTGAGATATAAAGAGCTGAATATTACAGAGAATCTGGAACTGACAGTGAAAATCTAGGATAAAGTTTTATTTCTATAATGGAAGGCACCATCTTCCAAATGGAACCTAAACCACTTCCAGTTTCAGTATACATCACTCATTACTCACATTACTGATCCTCAGGTGGAGTGGACGTGAGGTGAGCCGGGTAAAGTCTGAAGGAGAGCCATCACAGAACGTGAAGCAGTGAAAAAAAGATTAAAAAAAACCCAAAGATAAAATACATCCTCAATTAAATTATAACTCAGCTAGTATGCACCAAGTCAAATGACTTCTGGCTCAGTTTCTCAGAGAAAATGAGATAGTTCTGCTCCAAGTAGACGAAAAATGTATCCTTTTGCAAATGCATTTCTCTGTGTTATGCTTTTAAGTACCAGCTTTTAAATCATGTCTGAAGAGGCCTGGGAAAGCACATTAGCACCTCTCCACAAGTGCTGTTTGAACATGGTTGGCTTGGGGAGAGGGGAATGAAAGATTTCCAGACTCAGTGCAGACAAAGCCCAAAGGCTGTTGGCGTAAGTAAAAAGCCAGAATAGTGCTTCAGGAAAACAGAAGGAAAATGCCTTTAAAGAAGAATTCACCAAAATGACATGAAACAGCAAACAGGAGACAGGGCCTTTGAGAGCAATTTTTCACAATTAGGTCACTGCTCTTTTGCGAATGTTGAAGGTGTTCCACAACAGGAGTCAGAAACCTGCTGAAAGCCTGTTCCAAAAACCCTTCTGGATCCGCTGGCTCAGTTTTCACCATTGCAATTATCAGACTGCCAGGGCAACTGTTACAGCAAATTGACTGTTCACTTCCAGAGCCCCTCGCTGCTCGTCTTACAGAGTTAACGCAGGAGCTCTGGGAAGCAGCAGCTTTGGGCAGTGTGCCTGGAGCAGCTCACAACATCCCTTGGGGGAATGAGAGACTTACCAGCCATTTCTGTGTGCAGAGGGACACGGTGCAATGCAAAGTTATCAACTGCATTTAAAATGTCCCTCTTTTTGTGACCATCACTCACCTTTCTCTGACTCCAGGTTAGCAGATCGCTTTCCCGTGCCCCCTGTTTTAAAGAACGAGCCAAGGTCCTGTGTGTGTTTCTGGCTTGGTGTTGCAGCCCCTGGCAGCCAGCTCTGTCTGACAGAGGCATCCAAGTGACCACTAGCCAGTAGTTGCACCCTGCACCCAGAAGAGGATTTCACATTTGAAAGGAGCTCATTGCAGAGGAGGTAAGAAATGTCTGCCGATGTGCAAGAGGAGCAGGCCAGCTCCTGGAGTTTTAGGGAATGCTTTTCCACTTATTTTCTTTCTTCTAGCTTAAATATTTTACTATTTTCAAAAAGGAGAGCATGTGAGCATTAAAATAAATGTGTGCCAAGTAGTGCACTTGCATTTACAGGATAACCTGCAGACAGGTGAGATGGCATCTCGGAGGAAGAGTGATACAGGTTTCCAGTCAAATCAGTGACTGTGCTGTGTGGAGCTGGAAGTGAAGCTCAGCACAGGTTTAGGCAGGTCTGTGTGCAGTATGGCAGATTTTCCATCTACTTCTTCAACTTACAGTGCAGTTCTGTTTCCTGAACGTTTCAGCAGTCTAGGGGTTTGTTTGGTGTGGAGCTAACTGAACAGCAAAATTCAGTAAACGGTCATTGTTCTCTGTGTGATTAGTAGAGGTTAATGCTGATGTATGTGACACCACTGTTTCTACAAGGAACCATTACTCATCAGCTGAACACGTGGGATTAATTGGCTTTGCTTATTACCAGGGAGAAACAAGCAAAGAGGTCAAGTTGCCCTAGCAAAATTATGCACTATCACTTAGTAATATCTCTTCGGTGGGAAATACTCACTGAATTTAGTGAGAACATTTGCTTTTTATTTTTTGTCAGACCAATCCACTTGGTCTGTGTAATTAAAGTTTAAAACAAATGTGTATACCCTGACAGCCTCTCACTACCTATGGACCACTTTAGTTGTTTACTGGCAGTCATGTGCCACAGTAACATTCTTTTTTTAGTCTCATTGTTTATTTTACATTAATTCAAGGCATTTCTGACACTGTGTTTTTTGCTGTGAGTTTGATTTTGCAGAAACAAACATTTGGAAATACTTGATGCCCTTTTAGGCCCTGCAAATCTACCCTCAGCACAATTATCTGTACAAACAGGGAATACTCAGCTGAGACCTTTATGAACTTTGATTCATCTTTTTTACAGTGTCTTTGTGAGCAATTCTGCAATTCAATTTGTAAGTTAGAAAGGATGTGAAATGAATGATGAATGGAGAATGGCTGTGATGCTGAATATCTGTGTAGGAAAATCTTCCATGACAAAGAAAAAAGGGTAAAACAAAGGTGTCATATCCGTGTGCTGCTTCCACAAAATGCAGGTGTGATCTCTAAACAAACAAATAATAGTAATGTGAGATGTGTGGGCTGTTTTAGTCTGTTTCTAATTGAACAGGAACACTCCCACCCCACCTCACCCCCCATTATTAAAAGAAATATTGATAAGGAATTGTTTTGCCTGCGCTTAGAGATTTTGCAGAAGTTCTTTGGTATCAGGATGGGAGGTGTGTCCTAGGGATCTGAAAGTATCCTACTTCTCCCACTAGTTGGTGAGAATCGATGAAACCCAGCTGGTTTCTGGTAGTATGGGCTAAGAAACCATGTCACAGATGTAAACTTTAGAAATTTGACAAGGCCCAAGGCCTTCTAGAAGGTTAAAGATCAGTAAAAATTGTTCAGGATTTCCAGATTTCCTACTCTACCCAGGAACACCAAGAGAGGAACAGGTGCTCTCTGTACAAGCATGCAGGTCTTTGAAAGCCTTGGAACCATTTCCAGTAGTGTGAAGTCTGGGATATTTTAAGCAGGGAGTGCCTCAAAACTAGGAGGAGATAAACTAAAGCAATATGAGTAGCTGCTTGTCCATCAGTTTGTTGCTTATACAAAGATTAATGGAGAAACAGGAATAATTTGTTCCTCTTGAAGCAGAAAAATGTCCCTTTTTTGCAATCCTGGGACAGTATGCTTACAGTGCATTCCAATTTTTTTTTATTCTTGTACGTACGATTTGTAAAAAGGAAAACTATAGAGGGATTCAATAATTTTCCAAGAAGTAATTGGATTAACTGAATCATGTTTCAAAAAACAAGACCCTGATTTATGCTGTAAAACCCAGTATTTTACCTTTCATGGAGGTGACTTCCATAGCAGATGGAACAGAATTTGGATGAATTTCAGTGCTGTCCTGGTTCTGGCCAGGACAGGGTTGATTTCTGCAGTAGCCAGGAGAGGGCTTGGCTAGGACCTGGAGATTATTGTGTACCACCTCACCTCATTTTCCATATTGGGGGGGCGTGGAGCAGTTGGGTTGGATTCCATGGTGAGCATTTTGCATGTGAATCACTCTGTCTCTCACTTGTACACTTTTGTTATTAATATTGTTGCCATTACTGTTCAGTTGCTTCTCTCATTGCTGTTCCAGTAAACTGTTCTCATCTCAAGCCATGATCTTTGCCTTTTGTGTCTCCAGTTCTCCTCTTCAGTCGACAGAGGGGAGAATTGGAAGGGGAATGGGAAATGAATGAGAAGCACAAATGGAGCATGGTTTCAGTGGGAGCGCTAAATTCCTAAACCACGACAACTGTAAATACAAATAGTCATGGAAAGGCTTTGTGGAGCTTCTGAAACTAGGAAAAGTAATTTTTATTTCCAGTATTTTGGTGTAATTTTGTCACAGAAGGAAGACCATCTATTTCTCCTTTGAAAGGCAATGTCCTTTCAGAGCCACAAAATTTAACTTAAAAATAAAGCAGTCAATAATGCAAAGCACAGAAATGCCATGCCTTTCTGAGTACCCCTTTTTGTCAATGTTAATAGATAGAAGCAACATTACTATTGAGAGATAGAGCAAAACAACAGCTCTGGGAAAACAACACGTGTGATAAGGATTATTCAGACAAAAGAGACTGCAATGGTCATCTCCTATGACCTCCTTCTACTGTTATATTTGGAGTTATTTGTAGAATATTTTATGAGAATGTCCACCAAATCTTCATCATTTACTAGGGTTAAGAGATGATCACACATATTTTATAAATAAATTTAAACATTAGAACCAAATGTTGGAAGTAACCACTTATAGGTTGGCAGGAACACTATCAGAGACATTTGTTAAGTAACATGCATATATTCTTTTATGCTTTTACTAATTATCTAGAGAGGAGAATACAGAATATATTAATTGAAGTCACACATATATCAAATTGATAGAAATTACTAATAAAAAGAAGACATGAAAAAAATAGGATGGAACTCACCCAGATAAAAATACAGGGAGAAAGTGAGAAAATGAGACACTATTTATGGATTAAAACTCAATCAAAATGAAAAGCTATTTTAATTCACAAGGGGATAGAAAAATCTGAGACGTGCTATCAAATAAATCTCCAAAGAAACAACGTTTGAAGAGTCTTAGGGAGCTGTACTTTCAATGCAGGATAACAAGGTAAAATAGCCTGAGAAATATATAATGAGACTGGAATATATAGATGAAATCTTTTCACAGGCACACCTGGAATAAATAGCCTCTTCACTCCTTTTTGAGATGAAGAAGATCTGATGAAAGAGAGAGAATTCAGATCAGCACAGCAAATGGATTCATCAAGGTCCAAAATTTGATTTATGAGAAAGAATGAAAAGCCTTCGAAATGTATTAGATGATTAGTTAGATTAAGAGACAAGTACAGCCTAGGAACAAAGCAGCAGTCTTAAAATGCGTAAAGCCTACAAATAATGTTGATAAAGAAACTTCACTTCACCAGCTAATTCAAAGCAAACATAAATGAATGGGTGAAACTAGGTAAAGAGGAGGCCAGGCTCTATGTCAACAGCCCCTTTCCTAACAGCACACCATTAACCTGCATTGTGATCTTGCAGGAGACATAATGAAAGAAACTCCACTTGGCCCATTGAAAACCTGAGAAAAAATGTGCAAGAGAGGACAGCCAGGAGTGGGCAGCTGAAGCTGCCCAGCTGGAAGTGCCTGATGTCCCCCTGCCCTTCTGCAGCCCTTCACTTCTCACCAGAGGGACGTCAAAAGGCATTGGCAAGCCAGTTGTATGTGTAAACCCTGGTTGGTGGCACCCCTATGCCTCTGCCCTGTCCATGGCTGGATAATTGCTTCTTACTTCCTATGAGGCTCTTTTGGGCATGAATTAGTTCCCATCCCATCAGAAGTCAGTCTTTCCTTGATTCAAGTCTTTCCTGGAAAAGCAATGAGTCTGTGCCAGAACAGTGGTGTTGCTTGTTTCACAAATCCAGCTTTGCCAAATCCAGGTTGTCAGAAGATGCCCATGGTAGTTCTCTAGCCTGGCAAGTACAAGACCATCGGTGGGAAAGGGTGTCAGCTGGGAGTAAGAAGCCCTAATGGGGCAGCTGCAAACCCAAAACCTCTCCTTGGGAAGAAGTGCAGTTTTGTGTCATGTTTCACAAAGGAGAAGAGAGCAACAGGTGAGATTGCAATGGCAGATTTGGGAGCAAGGAGTAACACTTTGCAACCTGGCAGTGCAGAAAAAGTCTTGTTAAATTTCTTGGCACTAATATCCTGCTGAGTTGTTAAGCCATATGGCATTAAAAGTGAGTTGTTGGGAGGTAATGCCTGCTCTGTACACCACTCTAAACCAGGGGGATATTTCAAATATCAGTTTTCTCTCCAGGTCGATGTCTCCACACCAGCCCTGTGATAAAGGAGTCTGTTGCTTACTAGCACAGACGTCCCTATTTCATGTACAACATGCCCCAGCACACAGTCCCTGTTTCCCCAGACCAACTCTTCTGCAGCTGCTGGAAAGGATAGGATACCATGTTATCCATTAAACCTTTTATTAGCGTGCTGCTGCCTAACATTTCATTGTCTAACAGCACCCACTGCGTTAATGGTCACAGAGTGTAATGTTGAATGTGCACGGTGGGAAATAACGCATATAACACAGGCAGGAGGGCAATTGATTGGACAGTTTAATCTCTTGGTTTATTCCCCTGCTGCCACTGGGAAGTCAATATCATTAAGTGAATGTGCCAAGGCATCATCTTGTGAGAAAAACTGTCTTTGGTGGGATTTAGAGATGTGATGAGAAGTAAAGAGAACATTAAAAGTAAAACAATACTTACATAAAACCCTGTCAGACCTGAATTAATCCCACCAGGTCTGCAAGTAGATATTGGTTTAGGCAGCACATTCCTACAGTAGCACCGAGTGCCTTCAAACTTCATTTGCTGGATGAATTAAAATGCAGTGACCTTTCAGTGTTTTCTCTAGATAAACCCGAAACAGAATCTCAAATCCAAACACCCCCAAATGCTGGGGACATTTGGATCTTACGAACAGATTAGCTAGGTAATTTGGGATAAGTTTAGATGTTTGTGGAGGAGGGAAAAGAAATCTTCCAGTGTGTTACAGCCTGCACAATTGTAACATCTGCATTGGAAGAAGTGTGCGTGTAAGGAGGGGAGCATGAGTAACTGAGACAGAAGAGGAGGAATAGGTGAATATGAGCAAGGGATAAAGCTTTCCAGGCACTGGGAAGAAGAGTTTTTGTGGGGCACTGCATGTGCCCAACTGCATCACTTCTGCAGTCCTGTTTTCTCTTCTTGGCTTTGTGCTACCAGGGAGAAACTGGAAAGCTGGAAGTAAAACCCAAAAAGCAAACAACTAAAGGTGTGTCTCCTACAAAAGCCTGAGAGCTAAGAGCACAAAAGATTGAAGTATTTGTGACAGTCTTGGCATCTGAGGACTACAAGCAGCAAGGTTAGTGAAAGCTGGCAAAGCTGACCCCTAAGAGCTATTGCTCAGATATTGGAAGGAAAAGCTTCCTGTGCATCAGTTTGCTGGATGTTACTCCAGCAAAACATTACTCTAAGGAGAAGGCTGATGGTGTTAGTGTGGATATATTCCTCTAACTCAACTAAATAATCAAGAACTTTATTACAAGACAATACCAAACAGGAGAAGTGGGAAAATCAATTGTGTGCCTTATAGCAACTACGTTTTCATGAACAGTCCTACAATGATCATGGCCTTTATGTGCTAAAGGACGTGAATTCCACCTGCAAGTGCACATATGCAGTTTTGTATGGAAAAGCAGGAGGACAGGTGTTTTTTTGCCTTGTGGCACTTGCAGGCAGCAGTGCAGGCAGGGGTTGCACCCCAAGGCTGATGCCTGCAGCAGATGCTGACAGCTGAGGAGCAGCTGATTTTCCAAGGAAGTGCCCTGCATCACTGGGTAATGGGATTTGACTTGTCTCCATTCCTTCTGTCTCTAATTTATTTGGAAATAGGATACTAGGTTGCTGCAGGCACAAAATCTGGTGGCTTTCAGAGGACTGAATTGTATGTTGGGCAGCACCACTCCCTTTCACCAAAACAATAGGAAGGACAAGGGCCAACACTGCTTTTAGTTCTGTCGTTTCTTGGCACTGGAGTAGGAAGCAGTAACACAGTTGTATCCCTTTTCCTTTTATACTTTGAGAGGACATGATGGGATGTAGTCACAGCAGCGTGGTGCCACACATGAATATGAGAGCCAGGTGCTCTCCAAAGGTGTGTCAAGGACATCCTGGGTCTGCTGAAATCAGTGGGATGACAACTTTGGGTTGAACCAAGATCAATTTGAACCAAATTGAACCAAGGTCAATTACTTGATTCCCTTGTTGGGAATGCAAAAGTCCCATGCACTGTGTGTAAGTTGTGACAGGTAGTACAAGCCTGAGTGATTCATGCTAGGATCCTATCCTAGTCCTGGGCAGCTCCATCTTCAAGGTAACTACTGCCCAAATATCCCAGAGAAACCCCTTCCCACAGCAGGAAGGTCACACACTGAACCCCTCTGCCAACCTCTGCAGTCAGCTGAGAGGAGCTGAAATGGCACAGGGAGCTCTGAGCTACTCTGAGGAGGATGGTCTGCAGCCATGGTGCTCAGTCGAGATTTTCATAATTATTCTAATTTACAGTTAAAAACCATTTCATTCTCTAACAATCAGTGAACGCGTGTGGTGAAAACCAAGAGACGTTTTGCGAAGAAAAAGAGAGCTTTGCAGTGAACCATGAAGTGTGTTTTGGGGATCCCTGGTGAGTGCATGCTGCTTCAGGGACCTGACCAGGCACCCACAGGCCCTGTTGCAGCATCCACAGGGCACTCCCTACTCCACACCCACACCTGTGAGACACAGAATCAAAACTCAGTCAGAAACCACGGCAGGACACAAGGTTTGGTGTGCTGGGTAGCAGCAGCAACACAGCTAAATGACTGGAAAGGCTCCTGTGATGCTAGAACCAAGTGTGCCACAGGGCATCCCTGAAACAGGGTCCATTTGGGGACAGCAGAGCATCCCTGAAGGGTCCATGTCCCCACGTGTCACAGCAGTGACAGACCCTGTGCCAGAGAACAAAACCCTTCCTGTAGCACGAAGCAACCCCTGCAGTGATGGTGGAGAAGTGAGTCGGTTCATGACTCCTCTGGCACCTGAAGCCCTTGCAAAGGGTGGCAGAAGGAAGGGGCATGAAGCCCAGCAGGAACCCCTCCCCAGTGGAGGGATGCATGGAGCACAGGTGAAGGTACCCACTTAGCAAGGAGGGGCTCCCACTCATGTGGCTTTTCCTGTAGAAGACTTTAGTCCATGCCTGGGCTTACACACGTTGCAATTCTTAGTGAAAAAAGTGTCTAGAGAAAACAGAATAAAATTCAAATCAATTATGCTGTTCAAAGTCAGTCTCTAAATTAATCCAATTATGCTGCAGCAATCTTTGCTTAATGCCCAGAAGCTAGAAATGATGGTTAGAGCAGTCGTTGGGGAAATCAGTTGATAATGACAATAACCAACAATGGAAGATGCTATTCCGAAAGTAAAGTGGTGTGGGGGGTGAGAGGGAAGAGAAAACACTATTATTCAGCCTTCACTCAAAGTATATTGCTTAGCTATTACAGGATAATGCACCAGAGCTAACCAAGCACAGTGCTGCCTCCAGGTCTCAGCAAGGAAGAAGTTGAAACTTGCTTATTGTTCTTTACTAAGGAAAGCTCCCAGCACTGTTATTATGGAAGTATAGCTCTTAATAACCATTGCACAGCCGTGTTCTGGAACAGTTTGCCCACACAATGTCTCTGCCTCTGTCACGCAGGCTGCTAAAAGCCTATTTTTATATTTTCAAAATTTATTCTTCAAATCAACTTGGTGCAGAAGCTCAGCTTCAGGGCCTTGATGTTTTTCATAGAATGATAGACTAGTCTGAATTGGAAGGGACCTTGAAAGCCCACCTAGTCTAATAACCTCCGTGCATTAAGCAGGGACATCTTCAACTAGACCAGGTTGCTCAGAGCCCTGCTCAGCCCCCAGGATGTGACATCCACAGCTTCTCTGGGCAACCTGTTCCAGAGTTTCACCTCTCTCTCCATAAGAAATTTCTTCCTTATATCTAGTCTGAATTTACCCTCTTTTAGTTTACAACCACTACCCTTTATCCTATTCCAGCAGGCCCTGCTAAATAGTCTATTCTCACCTTTTTTATAAGCCCCCTTTAGGTATTGAAAGGATGCAATGAGGTCTCCCTGAAGCCTTCCCTTCTCTAGGCTGAACAATCCCAGCTCTCTCAGTCTGTCTTCATAGGAAAGATGCTCCATATTTGTGGCCTTCCTCTGGACTTGCTCCAACAGATGCTGGGGACCCCAGAGCTGGATGCATCACTGCAGGTGGGCTCTCACCAGAGCAGAGCAGGAGGACAGCATCCCCTTCCTTGCCCTGCTGCCCACGCAGCTTTTGATGCAGCCCAGGACAGGATTTGTTTTCTAGACTGCAAGTGCACACTGCTGGGTCATGTCCAGCCTCTCCTCCATCTCAGTCCTTCTCTGCAGGGCTGCTCTCTATTCTCCTCATCCCCCAGCCTGTGCTGGTACTGGGGTTTGCCCTCATGCAGGTGCAGCACCTCACACAATTTTTAACATGGCCACATTTGGCTTCTAGCTTAAAGCATGAAAAGACAGAGGAGGAGCAGATGCAAACAAGAATATACTCTTGGTTTAATCACTCAGTCTGCATGCACAGGCAGCCAGCTGAACTTGGGCCTCTTGAAAGCACCAATGAAGAACTGCATTTTGATAGTTTCAAGATGGGACGTTAGAAATATTTTAAAACATTTGGCCAAAAATGCCAAGATAATGAGAAGGGAATAGCAAGTGGAAATTCTACTGATTGCCCTAGATGATTTTTACTCAGAACCTGCATCTCAGGTAGTCTTTATGGGGGCAAAAACTGAAACAAAGAATACTCATGAGTTTTGTGAGTGACTCGTATTCATACCACTGCCTTGAAGTCACTGTATGTGGTATGATTTGCATCCCTCTCACCCCAAATATTCTGAATCTTTGTCTAGCTTTCTTGTTTTGTAGGATACTTCATAGCAAGATTTCATCTTTGAGTTGTAGCTCCTCTCTTCAAACTGCATCATTCAGATCCTCTCTGCTGGAAAACAGATGCACCCTCCTGTGCCCAATCTCACACATCAGAACATAAAGAATATATTCATAAGATATTCAACTCTGAAAATGCTTGGATGTAATTTCTGAGGCAGTATCTTTGTTAACACTGGAAAAACCTACTCCCAATATTGCAGCCCACATGATCCTCAGAAAACGTTTCTTTGAGCTGTGTCAAAATTTCACAAAAGATTTGAAGGAGTCTCATTTCAACTCAGTGGGAAAATTTCATATTATTTACCTCATTACACCTCGTTGCTTCAAGACTACTATTATTATTATTCATAGCACCTCACATTCAAAATTGCACGTAAACCCCCATCAAGCTGTGAGCTTAGCATAAAAATCACCAGGTATACTCGTGGCTGAGCTGCCTGAGCTTTTTCACAGCGCAGCCAGGACATGATTTCAAAGTTTGCCTCACAACCCGAAGGAGTAGAGAAGAAAATTCACATTTTCTTAAAGTGCAAATTGAAATTCCTGTAGTTCACAGACTCCACTGTTTTAAAAGGAAAGAGAGTTGGTAACAGCCAGTAGCAGAAGTGTGTCACGAGAGTGCTGCAGCAATATCTACAGATACAAAGGTATTAAATGATAATGATTAGCTAAATATCTCCCAAGAAAGCCGAGGGAACATCATAGCATGAGAGCTACAAGCAGTGAGCCTTCAGTGTCATGTTAGGAAATCCTGCACAATGAAAACAATCTTTCCTTTGTGTTCTCTAGGTTTCCAAATTCGTCCACAATGACCCAGAAGAGAACCCTGAATTAATGTTAAATTCTTACTTCTGATCTGAAAAGTGGTCCATAATATCTTCCAGAGGTGCCAGAGAAGCACCTCCTCAGCCCTCGTGAGCTCCTTGGAGGGCTCCAGGGTTTCCATCGAGGGACACAGCAGTTTCCACCAGACAGGAGCTGCCTCTCTGGGAGCTCCATAATGTCCCACAGCCCTTTGCAGCACAACAAGCAACGGGGGGATATAAGAAAAGCAACACATTTTGTGCCCCTAACACCAAGACCTGGATTCCAGATGAGGCTGCCAGAGATGGAGCTCATGCTGACTGGGAGGACCTGCTTCACCCAAATCCAGGCAGAGACCTGCAGGCAGGGGCTGTCTCACAGAATTATAGAATAGCTTAGGTTGGAGAAGACCTCTCAGCTCACTGAACCTGTTAACCCAGCACTGCCAAGTCCACCACTGAAAAAACCCCCATGTTTCCTGGTGCCACATCCACATGCCTTTTGAACACTTTCCTCTGGACAACCTGTTCCAATGCCTGACCATACTTTCACTAAGGAATTTTTCCTAAGATCCAAGTAAACCTCCTCTGGCACAACTTGAAGTACATTCCTCTTGTCCTATCCCTTGCTACTTGGGAAAAGAAACCACCCCTCACCTGGCTACACCCTCCTTTAAGGCAGCTGTAGAGAGTGATAAGGTCCCCTCTGAGCCTCCTTTTCTCCAGACTGAATAACCCCAGCTCCCTCAGCCACTCCTCATTGGACTTGTGCTCCAGACCCTTCCCCAGATCATTGCCCTTCTCTGGACACACTCCAGCACCTCAGCGACTGTACTGCAGTGAGGGGCCCGAAATGTCCTGCTCCGGGCTGCCCCGGGGCGCTTGCAGTCCGAGGTGAGCGAGCTGCGGCAGAGTTGCAATCTGTCCCTCTCCAGCACGGCCAGAATTTTTGTTATTTGCTCTCTGAAAGCAGCAGCTGTTTCTGTGCTGCCACTCAGCCTGTGCTGCACCACAGCAAAGCACCGTGGCCAGGGCTGCTTTTTGAACAGCGTACGTTTTCGGGCAGCAGCTGCTGCGTCCCCGGCACAGAGCGCTCGGGCTGCCTCCACAGAGCGCTCGGGCTGCCTCCATAGAGCTCTCGGGCTGCCTCCACAGAGCGCTCGGGCTGCCTCCA
>WAAG01076282.1:23438-34086 GCA_013390105.1 Tichodroma muraria | reverse complement strand
CCCACGCTCACTCCCGGAGCCCATGCTCACTCCTGGAATCCACGCTCACTCCTGCAGCCCACGCTCACTCCTGCAGTCCGTACTCACTCCTGGTACTTGGGGGAGCACACGATGGCGATGGACTCTGGCAGCATCAGCTGGTAGGAGCAGTGGGTGTGCAGGTCCACGCTGGACAGGAAGGCTGTCTGGGTGGGGTGGGTCTGCAACGGGGACACGGGGACAGCACTTAGAGCAGGCAGGGAAAACCCTCCCGAGGCATCGGGGCTGCCAAGGGCATCTTGTGGCACAGGAGCTGAGTCTCGGCTCCTTGCTGGGCACAGGGGACACACCTGGGGTGTAATCCACGGAACTGTGGAATGGTTTGGGTTCGAGGGGACTCAAAGCTCATTCAGTGCCACCCCTGCCATGGGCAGGGACATCTCCCACTGTCACAGGGTGCTCCAAGTCCCATCCAGCCTGGCCTTGGACACTGACAGGGATCCAGGGGCAGCCACAGCTCCTCTGGGAATTCCATCCCAGCCCCTCCTCACCCTCATAGGGTAGGATTCCTTCCCAATAGCCAACCTAGCTGTGCCCTCTGGCAGTGGGAAGCCATTCCCCCTTGTCCTTGTCCCTGCTCTTGTCCTAAGTCCCTTCCAGCGCCCTTTGTTTCTCTGGATTGTCCTAAAACGTGTGCTCCTCTTTTCCACTCGGAGTTACCCACAAAAGGAGCTCTACATTCCTGCCACTTCCCATGAAAAATCACACCTTGAAGCCACAACAGCGTCCCTGCAGGGCACTTGTGCCTTGCAGGGCACTTGACACGTCCCTGAAGTGCAGCTCTCGGGGCTCAGCACACCACAGCACTGCAGGATATCACATTCCAGGGAGGATATCACATTCCAGGGAGGGCTCTACAGCCCCTGACAGGCACCACCTCACCCAGCTCCTGCTGACAGCCACATTTCACACCTCAACTCCTGCTGATAGCTCTTGCTCCTTTTGCTGCTTGGGGTTTGTTTTTTGGGTTTTTTTGGAGGAATTCTGGAGGGTCCCCGAATGTGTCAGGGCCGTCACTGCAGAGGTGACCCTGGAGCAGCCACCCTGCACGGACCAGAGCAGCAGCATTTCCTTGCCCAAGCCCTCAGGCAGCTGCTGCTTTCGAGAGATTACTCAGCTTTGCTTGGCACGGATTCGACTGCCAAAGGCTCCGTGGGGACGCGGGGCAGCCAGGGAGGAGCCTGCAGCTGGCACAGCTCCCAGCTCCCAGCACTGGGCTGCTCAGGGACACAGCGTGGGAGATGTGTCCCTCTAGGAGAGGAGCCTGGGGTGACCCCACAGAGCCACCAGGGTCGGCTTTTAGCTGGAGGAAATGTGAGCTCCATGTCCGAGACCCCACCTCCAGAGAATCCCGGAATGGTTTGGGTTGGGAGGGACCCTAAAGCCCATCCAGTGCCACCCCTGCCATGGGCAGGGACGCCTTCCACTGTCCCAGGCTGCTCCAACCTGGCCTTGGGCACTTCCAGGGATCCAGGGGCAGCCACACCTGCTCTGGGCACCCTGTGCCAGGGCCTCAGCACGCTCCCAGGGAAGAGTTCCTTCCCAATATCCCATCTAAACCTTTCCTCCCTCCCTTTCAAAGGCCTTGATGCTTTAGGAAGGGACCCAAACATTACCCAGGCTTAGGAAGAGACCCAAATATCATTACCCAGGCCTGGATTTCTCCATCAGAGTAGTGAACGAGACTGTACCAGAGAGAGAAACCCAACCAGAGGCTGCTGCCCATTCCCTGCCATCTCCTCCAGTAAATTCTCTTCCACCAGCCCTTCCCCTTGGGGCTGGAGGCCAGGGAAGTGCCAGGGGAAGGAGACTCACGTGGATCCAGCCCAGGGTGACGAGGCCGTGCTGGTCCTGGATGACGAAGAGCTCCTCCTCGTTCTCCGTGGTGCAGGAATCGGGGCCTCCCAGCTGCTTGGGGACGATGACGTGGGTGACGGTGAACTCGTTCCTCATCTGCAAGGCAGTGGCAGCACAGGAGGCTGTAACCCCCCCGGACATGTGGGAATTTCCTAAGCCTTGGAACGAGCCCATGAATGCATCCACCACCCATCTGCAGGTGCAGCTCTGAGTTACTGACAAAGGAGCTGCAGGATTTTGTTCCCGTTTCATTCTCCCTGCTGTGCAGAGCACCCCCAGGAGCTCAGAGAAGTCCTGGACAGCCCCCAAACCCAGCTCTCCACTCCAAAGGGGATGATGCCTCATCCCTAAACCATCCCCAGCGTCTGGGAGCAGCTGGACTGCAGGAAGTTTGCTACATCAAACAACTTCATTTCAAAGCAAACTTCTGGGAATGACTCAGGGCAGATGGGCTGGAGCTGCCACAAAGCCCGGGCACGCAAAGTCTGGGGGAGAACAGTGTCCTGCGTGAGGGCCACCAGCTGGGACACCCAAAGGACCTGGAGCTGCCTGCCACCAGGAATGTCACCAATGGGAGAGAAGAAGCTGAATGGGCACTCAGGCTGGCACCTCGCTCAGGGTGAGGAAACCTAAACCCAAGAACGAGGAGAGGCACATCGACCCTAACACTCACACGAAGTCTGACACCACACTGAAGAGCTCCAGGACCAAAATCAGGGTCCTTGAGCCACTCCCAAAGCCATGGCACTGTGACAAACAGTCCCTGTGCCACTTTTGGGGTCTCCATTGGGGCTGTTTCCTTACCAGCTTCCCGCAGAGGATCCCGCAGGTCTCCACGCCCCGCACCGTGTTGGCATCGGCCAGCTGCAGGAACTTCTGGCACAGCTCCCTGGGGACAATGACCTGGCGAAGGACATCCACTCCTGCATCTGTGGGGAGGAGGGGAGCACAGGGAGCAGAGAGTCAGGAGTGCTGGAGAAATGGTCCCTCGGGGCGGGATCTGAAAGGGATGAAAGCAGAGAAAATCCACCTGGGAAGATTAAGCCCCCTTCCAGTGGCACGCTCAGGGAAACGTGTCACCATGACACTTGGTAAAGGACAGGCACCACCTCTCTCAGAACAGGGAAAGGGAGATGGAGAGGGGCAGGATCCTCTAGCAGGGGGTCAAAAGGAGTGTTTTGTTGGCAAAAACGAAACCACACACCCTCAGAAAATGTTATTTAAAGCAGGATGTGTCACTGGGCAAGACTCAGCCATTGGCCGTGTCCGAATCAGTATTTTGGAACCATATTAAGTGGAATTTGGTCAGGAGGAGGATTCAATCAGCCCAGCCAGGAGCTAAACCCCAATCTCCAGCAAGTGTTTGGCACAAAGAAAGGCAAATAGGCTGCAGACCCCGGAACAGCAGAGAGATTGGGCTGGAAAAGCAGGGAGGGCACATTCCCAAGAGGAGCCAGCTCTCCCCAGCCCTGTGAGCGTTCCCAGTGACTCGGGAGTCAGGAGTCCAAACCACCAGGAGGGATGGAGCCACGATCAGGTCATTCCAAGAGCCTCCCAGAGAAACTGGCCATGCTTGGCTCAGCCCCAGCAGGGGAGAAGGGATGCTCCAAGAGGTACTAACTGTTCTCCGTGCTCCCCAAAGCACTGGGCTTCAAAGATCTGTCCACAACAGGAGGTTTGGATGGGACAGTCCCCGCTGATGGACTTGCTGGGTGAACTGGAGAGACTGGAACCTTTGGGATTAAATCTGTTGGGGGCTTTTCCACGCCAGGGATGAGGGGTCCATCCGTAGACTCTGGCTCTGGCTTTCCAAATTCCTGCACTATCCTCAGGCGCTCCTTCTCCAGCTCCTGCCGCCGGATCATCTCCTCGAAGGCGTGGAACTGCTCCTGCTCTGCCTGCTGCTGCTTCATCAGGGCTACCCGAGTCTTCTCCTCCTCCAGCTGCTGCTGCAAAGCCAAAGTGTGTGTGCAAATCACTCCTCTTCCTCCTGCTGCAAGGAGGAACACGCCCAGGGACGGGAGCAGAGAGAGGGACTCCGGCCCGGGGCAGGACACGAAGCCTCTGCAGACCCCCAGCCATTCCCAGGTTATTCCTAAAGGATGCGCAAAAGGTCACCAGCAAACAGCATTTTCTGCAAGGAAACTTCAGCCTGAAGGGCACAGACCCAGAGCCAGCTGGACCAAGGGCAGGAAAACCACAGCTTTACCCTCCCTCTTCCATGGAATTACAATCCCAGGTTGATTTCCCTCTATCCTGTCTCTAAAGTCCCACTCGTCCAGAGCAAAACTGATTGCAGAGGTGACTGCTTTGCCCACAGAACCCCAGATCCTTGCCCACGCTGAGTTTCTGAACCCTAAGACCTGGATGTGGTGCTGGGACAGAGAGAACAAACCAAGCAAAGAGCCCCAGCTCAGGCTGGCTCGGGATGCGCGGGGAGAAGAGCCAGGGACACCTCTGACAGAGTCACCCACAGCCACAGCAGGGGACGAGCCTGGAAAAAGTTGGGGCCACCCAGACTGGACATTCCCGAGCACCCAGGGAGCCCTGGAGCTTCTAAACCCCGAGAGGCTGAGGGGCTCCTGGGGACCACAGGCCTCCAGTCTCCTGTCACTCACCTCCTGCTCCTTGTACTTAGCATAGTCCTTGGCGTACCTCTTTAGCAGCTCCTCCTTGAGCTCTTCGGCTCGGGGAAAGGCTACTTCCTTCAGTTTCTGGGGGAGGAAACACAGCATCAGCCTGGGAAATGAAACCTGAGCAGCTGGAGGCTCCAAAAACCACCACCAAAATCACCCAGCAAGAGCTCAGGCAGAGCTGTTCTTTCCTCCTCTGGTCAGCACTGAGTGGAGGGGCTGCAGCTTCTCGTGGCTGTGAGGAATCTCCGAGGATTCCCTGGAAAATCATCCAGCCACCACACACAGCCTTTAAAAAGCTGGGAGTTGATCAGGGAAGAAAGGACACCCCAGTGCTCAACAGGAGGTAAAGTGGACACTACAGCCAGTCCAGTGCACGTGCAACAGGGTAAGAACCCCCCAAACCATAACTCAGAGAATCATGGAATTGTTTAGGTTGGAAAATACCTCCAAGATCATCGAGTCCAACCATTCCTTCAGCGCTGCCATGTCCACCACTAATCCATGTCCCCAGGTGTTTTGAAACACTCCCAGGGATGGTGGAAGCCGGTGCCAGGACTGGACAATGCTTTTGGGAAGAAATTTTCCCAATATCCAGCTTAAGGCTCCCCTGGTGCAACGCGAGGCCGTTTCCTCTTATGCCGTCCCTGTTCCCTGGGAACAGAGCTCGACCCCCCCCTCCTGTCAGGGACTTGTGCAGAGCCAGAAGATCCCCTGGACCTCCTTTTCTCCAGGCTGAGCCCCCCTCCAGCTCCCTCAGCCTCTCCTGGTGCTCCAGCCCCTTCCTCAGCTCCATTCCCTTCCCTGGACACGCTCCAGCCCCGCAATGGATTTCCTGGAATTCTTTTTCAAAAACTGAACTCCCAAGGGGTCAGAACTGCCTGGCCAAGCCAAGGCTTCTCAGCATTCAGTGGCTCACTCGTCCCAGAGCCAGGGAAGCCCAAGGTCGATGACCCTGGCCACATTCCCACTCCAGACCTGGTGCTGTCCCCACTTACTTTGACCGTGTCCCTCTTCTCAGGGATGACGGCGCTTTTGTAATCGCGGTGCTGCGGCAGCTTCTCGATGAAGAGCCTGGAAAAAGGGGACAGGAGCTGCAGTTCAGGACAGCCAGGGGCGTTTTGGGGGATCCCTGTGCTCCCTCCCAGGGCAGTCTGTCTGTCTGCAGGAATCCTCCACCCCACAACAGCCCCTGGAGCTCTGCAGGGCACGCAGGAGATCTCACTCAACGCCCAGGGAGCGCCTCGCACAGGTTCTCCTTCCACCTGGCCTCTGGAGGTGATCCTCAGGGATAAACAGGTTTGTTTTGAAGAGGACCATTAATTACCTGGTCTAAAGCACCAAGGGCACAGCGGTGACTCAGGAAGGTGCTCGGGCACCTGCCCACACCTGGGAGCATCCCGGGATTCCACCCGAGCTCAAGGACTCGGCTGCCTCGGAGCTCCCCGGAGGGACGGAGAGTTCGTGCAGGAGGGGGAATTAACTCAGACCTTGGCCAGGGAGAACTTGCAGGTGAGCTAAAAGCAAGTTCCCAGCAGCCCCAGCTGAGCCTTTGGGCTCTGCAGCCTGAGCACCCCAGGCATTCCAGGCAGGAGGGAGAATTCCGTGCTGCCTTTGGGGAGGGAAACCAAGCTTGGGCTCAGCATCATCCCAGTCAGCTTCCACCATCCCAGGCTGCTCCCAGCCCCGTCCAGCCTGGCCTGGGACACTGCCAGGGATCCAGGGGCAGCCACAGCTGCTCTGGGCACCTGTGCCAGGGCCTGCCCACCCTCACAGGGAGGGATTTCTGTCTAACACCCAGCCTAAAGCTCTGCTGTCCCCTCTGGTCCTGTCACTGCCCAGCTAAAAATGTCCCTCTTTTTTAGAAGCCTCCTTCAGGTGCTGGAAGGCCACAATGAGATCCTTCCACAGAGTTCTACAAGCACTGAAACAAGGAGAAAAATCCCACAAACAAGGGGCAGTTCACTCTGGCTCAGCTCTCTGAGGCTCCCCAGGCTTGAGACACCTTGAGTTAATCCGTGACCAAATCCCCGGCAGTGACAGGGTGCTCAGGCTGAGCTTAGGCTGAGCTTAGCCAGGCCCTTCTCTCCTGCAATTAAAGCTCTGCGGGCTCTTTGGACAAAGCTTTGGGAATAACCCAAAATCCCTGCCCTCCTTGCTAGTTCAGCAGCCACAGGAGGATATTCCAGCTCCTTTGGAGAAGGGAATGAGGGAATAAGGAAATGAGGGAATAAAGGAATAAGAGAATAAGGGAATAACAGAATAAGGAAATAAGGAATAAGGGAATAAAGACTTTTTTTTTTACTTTAGGAATACGGGAATAAGGAATAAGGGAATAAGAAGGGAATAAGGGAATGAGGGAGTAAACTGTCCAACAGAGAGCAGAACAAACCAACCAAGCAATGCCAAGCAGGAAAAACTCAGGGGGCACAGGAACTCTCAGAAACCTCTGCTGTGCAGTAAACAAAGCCAGCTGCCCCAAGCCCCCAGGGACGAGGAAGGACTTTTTGCCTCCCTGAGTGCTGCAGGTGAGGATGCAGGGATGGGCACAGCCTGGAGCCCTGCAGAGGCCGTGGCTCCCTCCCAAACCCCCAGCTGGGGGTGTGAAGTAGGTCACTGTGCCGAGGACACACAGCGAGGCCCCGAGCGCTGCCAGCAGCTTGCAGATTAAAATGGAAGGGATTAATTAGGAAGGATTAAGAGCAGATGCTGGCCTGGGCAGGATGGAAAAACCCAGCAGAGACAGCTGGGTTTCCACAAGTCAGGAAGGGGGGGGGAAAAACTGTGCAGGGGGATGAGAGGAGGGCTCAGGCAGGCAGAGGAAAACTCCGGGGCAGGAGCTGCTGTGGCAGGCTGGGATGGGGCAGAGGAAGGGCTGGAACAGCTCATGCTTCCTATGGACAGCCCTGCTGAGGCCTGGCAACACCAAAACCTCCCACAGCCAGGAGTCTGGGGCTGGTTCAAACCTCTGCCTGCTCCCAGCGGAGCAGCAGCTGTTTGGCACTGAGCAGCCACAGCCAGGACTATTTTTAAGCCCAGCTCCAGTGCCCAGGCCAAGCCGGCGGCTCTCGAGGCCCTTGTGACACCCCCACGAGTCCCTGGAGCTGATCCAAGCAAATTGAGGAGCCTCAACAGGGCAGAAAAGCTGTGTCTTGTTACTTTTGTCTTTCTTACTTGGCTCAAAGTTGTTTCTTGTTACTTTTTTTCTGTCTTATTTGGCTTTTCCAAGCTAACCCCAGTGTTCCAGCTGGTGATTAAAGGAAAAACACCCGTTGGGATCAAGGCAGGAGAAGCTGCTCAGGACTACAGGCAAGGAAAGACTTGCAAGGTGACAAGCCACGTGTCAAAAAATCCTGGAGATAGTTACAGAACCATGGAATGGCTGGGATGGGAAGGGACCTCAAAGCTCATCCAGTGCCACCATGGGCAGGGACACTTTCCACTGTCCCAGGGTTCCCCAGCCTGGCCTTGGACACTCGCAGGGATAGCCACAGCTGCTCTGGGAATTCCATCTCAGCCCCTCCCCACCCTCACAGGGAAGAATTCCTTCCCAATATTCCACTCACCCCTGCCCTCTGGCAGTTTAAAACTACCTCCACCTTGTACTGACACCCTCTGCCTGTGTGAAAAGTCCCTCTCCCTCCTTTTTACAGCCCCTCTTTTGCAGCAGAAGGGACTCTCAGGTCTCCCCCGAGCCTTTTCTTCTCCAGGCTGAACACCCCCAGCTCCCCCAGCCTGGCCCCATTCCTTGGAAAGGCAGAACAAGTCCATGAGAGGCTCCAGAGAACTGCCAGTGCCTGCTCCCGCTCCCTGGATCAGGACATCTAAAAAACATCAAAACCAGCTGCTCGAGCTCCAGCTTCCCATCTTCACTGGATGGGATCATCTTCACTGGTGGCATCGAGCTCCTGTCTTTGGGCAGCCCAGGGCAGGAGCTCACACTGGTCAGCACTGCAGAAATCCCACCAGGGGAAGGTTTCCCACCCTCCTGGCAGCCCAGCAGCCAGGCTGGAAATTCCAGGAGAATCATTTCAAAGCTGCTGGCACAGCGACGCAGCACCTCTGGCTGCTACAATGAAACAGCCCCGCAGTTCATTTGTTTAGTTAAAAAAAAAAAAAAAAAGAAAAAACGTTTCTCCTTTGGCCGCAGCTGCGTAAAGGGCCTGGAACCCTTCCCGAAGGTTTTTACACTTTGCAGCCTCCCTGGCCCTCGCCACGATGCCCATAAAAGCTCAGGAAGTGCGAGGCGGGAGCAAAGCTAAGCAGAGAAAAATGCGTTGGGTTTAAGGGGCAGCAGCCCTGCACACGGGGGCAGGGAGGGAAAATGCCCACGGAGATGCCAACCCTATTTGGGGAGAGTGGGCCCAGCACAGTGGCACTGGCTGGAAGCAGGAGGGACAGATTTAGGGGAAAAAAACTCTACAGGATCAGAGTTTTCATCCCTTTAAACACTCACAGGCACACAGCTGTGTTGGAGGGGGCTGGGTTATGTTCCTGAGGTGTGAAAATAGATCCCGAGTGGTCCCTGGTCCCAAAGGAGGAACTGCCTGCTGTGGAAGGCTGTAGTAACCTCAGAGAAAAAGAGGCCCCGAGAAAAAGAGGCCCCGAGAAAAAGAGGCCCAGACTAAAACAGGCCCAGACTAAAACAGGCCCAGAGAAAAACAGGCCCAGAGAAAAACAGGCTTCTCCTCTGAAGGTGGATTAGTAGAGACACCACAACCCAACCTCGATCCTTCACATCTCCTGGTCGCTCTGAGCTGCATCTGTGGCTTTGTGACTCACCTCTCCCACATCTCCTAGCCAGTCCCACCAGGTGGGGCTTTGTCCCTCACCTCTCCCACATCTCCTAGCCAGTCCCACCAGCTGTGGCCCCCCCAAATCCCTCAGGAGCAGAGCTCCGGCCAGACCCCAGAGCCGTGGAGCTCTCCCACCTCCCCGCGACGCTCGGGCCTTACGTGATGTACTTGTTGTAGAGGATGAAGGCGTGCTCCAGGTTGCCCTCCTCGCGGTACACGGTGGCCATGCGCAGCATCTCCACGCCCGAGCGGAAGTAGCGCCGCGGGGGGATGTCCTCGCTCACCTCCACGCTGCTGCCCGCCTGGATCAGGCGCCGCACGCGCTCCTCCGGCGCCAGGCGGGCGCTGCCGGGGCCCGGCATGGGGACGCACATGGGCCGGGCTCTGCGGGGAGCGAGCGAGCGAGGGAGGGAGGTCAGGAGCCGCGGAATCGCGGAGTGACGGGCGCAGAGAAATCGTGGGATCGTAGAAATCACTGAGTCAAGGGATCACGGGATCGTGGAATCACAGAAATCACTGAATCGTGGGATCACAGAAATCACTGAATCAAGGAAATCATGGATTCAGAAATCACTAAATCACAGGATCATGGAATCATGGAAATCACTAAATCATGGAATCATGGAAATCACTGAATCATGGGATCATGGAATCATAGAAATCACTGATTCACGGGATCATGGAATCACGGAGTCACAGAATTACAGAAATCATGGAATCACTGAAATCACTGAAATCAATTACAGAATCACTGAATCACAGAACCACCAGGTTGGAAAAGACCTTCAAGATCATCGAGTCCAATCCATGCCCTAACACCACCTCAACTAAACCATCCTGACCCAACAGGATCCCCCCAAATCGATCCTGACCCAATAGGATCCATCCCAAATCCATCCTGACCCCACAGGCTCCATCCCAAATCCACCCTGACCCCACAGAATCCTCTGAGATCCAGCCTGTCCCCCCCAAATCTTCCCCTGTAAAACGAGAAGAGACCCCCTAAGCAAAGTCCCCGCCCCCACAACAGGGGGATCCTTTGTGGGATCCCCAAAACGAATCCCCTGTCCTGAGGAGAAACATCTCCCAGCCCTGAGCAGATCCCCCTCCCTAAGGCGAAGGTTCACACAACCAGACTCCCCCCCTGCAATGGGATTCTCCTCCCTAAAGCGACCATCCCACAGCCGGAACTCTCCGGAGCGCGTCCCCCTTCTTAAAGGGAAGATTCCAGACCCCCTTGACCGCGCCTCCATACGAGACCCCCACAACCCGGCGCGGCCTCTCAGGAGAGGTCGGGACGCCCCCGCAGCACCGCGGCCCTGG